>ONZH01024415.1:0-108351 GCA_900303285.1 Rhinella marina | reverse complement strand
TCATTGGTACTACTCCCTGAGTTGGCAATTTGCTACCTGATTACTGGTGACCTATTTGTCATTATTTAACCGCTGGAGTTAACGCCACCCATAGTGCGGCAGTATTATGTTCACTCAGGAACTTGCATATTGCTGTAGCATCAGTTGAGGGTGTAGATGCGAATACTGTGGTGACCCAGAGTTCCTCCAGTAGGCTCTAATAGATTATCTAATAGATAATTTATATTATGTACATCTGTCCCACAGACTTGTATGGTTTTCATCTGAACAGTACAAATGACTCAGTCTACAAAAATGTGTTTCACATTGGTGAAAAATAGAATTTGGTCTTCGAGTCTGCAAACCTTGGAGCTTGGGACACGTGTGGTAGCTGCAGTCTTGACAACATTTCTGCTTTATGCACTTTGTGTGATATTTAATTGCAGACTGAGTTCAGCCTTCCATCAGCGACAGTGCCGACCGGCCACATGGCGCTGATGAGACATTGTATTTGTGTGCAGGGGTTAGGTCTGGGGTAGGACTTGGAAGGGCTCTCCTATTAGGGCAGTTACACTATTTAGGACCACACTCCTGCCCCGGTGGTCCTGATATTGATATTTATTACAGCCTTGGGGAGGGCGCACTCTGTGGAGGCCAACTACCCTCCTGCCGTATGGAATATACGTCACATATACAAATCTATGGGGACCACCACTTACTTAGAAGTATTTATGCAAAAAACCCAGTCATTCACATAACACACACGTTTCTCATGTCTGTAGAGGCCTGCACTTGGCTTACTCTTCTCGGTATCAGCCGCGTAGGTTGTCCTGCATTTTCTTCACCTCTCGTGTCCTCTTCTATGGATCTAGCATTGTTCTTTCACCACTTTCCCCACCTCCTGTCTTCTCACCACATCCACTACCCTTTCTCAGTTTTTTTCCTTCTAGAACACCTCTCTCTCTCTCTTGCTCAGATACTTCTCCTTTTTTGCATGTCTAATATTCTTAGCATACTTGACTGACACGAAGAATTCTTGTAACAAGGTGGATACGACTGCCTTATTCCTTGACATGTCTTGGTGTTTTTTTTTGTTTTTTTTTTACTATTTGCAGACCTTTTACATCCACACTTTTGTATACTGACACATGCATATACTTGTTCACTCCTCCGCTCTGAACACACCCTGTTGTAAATCCTTTCATGGAAGGGTTTCCTACATGCTTGATGAGCGCAGCAGCCGAGTCAGGACATGTGCTGCATGTCTGACTTCCCTCTGCTTCTTTCTGGCATGTAGGATCCAACCACATTGGAGTGTGTACGTAATTCCATACATGAGTCTCCGTGCCAGTAGCTTATACCCTCGTTCACTAAGGAACATCTGGACCATCCACCTCAGCCATGTGATGGTTGTTTCTTTCCCTTGGTCTCTTGATGTCAGACGTTTATCCCCAAGGTTCAGAGCTGCACCTATGAATTCTGAGGCCCTGCATGGAGCGCAGGGTTTGCCGTGTACCTCTTGCCATAACTACCTGCCTTGCTAGTGGCGCCTCCAGCACATCCCCCCCCCCCCCCCGGGCAGCTCCTGTGCCCTGTTTTACATTCTATGCAGAGTAGGATCTGGTGTCCCTTTTGTATTGAGGCAGATTAAGGGCTTGTGTGCTGTAAGGCAGCAGCTGTCTGTCTGCTGGGAGAGGGGCTCTGAGACACTCGGTCTCTAGGGACAAGGAAAAGGCCTTAAAATAGAATCTCAAAAGCACCACGCGCTCAGCCCTCCACCTCATGTTTGCATTTGGCACCGTTCAGTTTCAATGTTAATATTTTCTTTTTTAAATTTTTCTTCAGAGTGGGACCTGCAGTTTTTTTCAGAGCAGGCCAAAGGTGCGAGTTGCTTTTAAGCACCTGACAGAAGTACTTCTGTAAAGTTCAGCACTATTTCCTACTTTATTTTATGGTTTCTGTACATACGCAAACCCCCTTCATTATTCCTATTTTATAATGTTTTGCCGATTGCTCCTGCACATTATTTTAGGTTAGGAGCAGTCCAGAATATATTCTGAAATATATATAAAATGCCCTACCGGTCGCCCTTTTACAAACCACTTCATAGTCTGGAGACTGGACTTCTCAGACCTGCAGCAATGTGTTTTTTTCTTTGATTTTCTTTCATCATACATGAGCCCCGTTCATTCTCCTCACACCCTAAACACCATGTACATATGTGAAAAGAAAAGGTGAAATTTTAAATTTATTAGCACCTTTTTAATTTTCCAGATTGATTTTCCTCCTGTACCTTAAGAGATTAACTTTGATATTTTTTGTAAATAATGTGTTTTTGAGACGAATACTGTAAAGCTGTTTTTGTATAAACTCCAAATTTATTTTCATTTGTTTTCTTAGTAAGAAAAAAATAGTTTTTTTGAAACCTAAATCCAATTGCATATCTATTCATATCATGAAAAGCATCCACGAATCGCCCTGACAATGTATTCACAGGATAAGAAGCAGCTTTGGTAGTAATTCTTCAGACTGTTCTTAATAATAGCAGAGGAAATCCACCCAAATGGTTGTAAAAATCTCAGTGGTCTTGTTAACCCTTACATCAATGGTAATTCTGTCTGACCTCCCCACTGAAGATTTACAGCTTGGGGCTCCACTGCATTCTGGAGATCTTGGGGTATGTCTGCATGGCTTGGCCATGCTGAAGATTGTGTGCAGTGGAACTGTGTGTGAGAAATCCGCGTTTTACTGTAGCAGCAAAAGTGGACAAGATTCTAAGAACACCTCATCTCACGTGCTGTGAGATTTCTGCAGAAAATCCGCACACAGCTTTAACCTGCCCTGCAGATTTAACCCTGCAGCATGTTCATTTATTCCGCTGATTTCACCTCAGCATTTGTGCTATGAATTACCCAACTTAAAGGGGTTATCTTGGAAAAGATAACAAGGACTTATCTTCAGGATAGGTCCTCATTATCACATCAGTGGGGGTCCAAGTCCGGGCACCCTGCCCATCAGTTGTTTCAGGGAGCCTCTGCACTCACTAGAGCTCTGTGGTGAGTGCTTTGGGCTCCCAACAGCTTTCCAAGGACAGCACTATACATCATATAATGGCAGTGCTTTGGTATTGCTGCTTTGACCCATTGACTTGAATGGGCTTAGCTGCAACTAAGCCATGTGACTGATGTACAGTAATGTCATTGGCCTCGGAAGAGGCTGTGTCGCTTAAAGCTGCTTCTAACAGCTGATCGGTGGGGGCCTATTCTGAGGAAACATCATAAATCTTTACCTGAATAACCCCTTTAATGGTGCAGATTCTTGCTGCAGAGAAATCCACATGCACCCTAAAGGTTAACTTCTATGTTTTCAATGAATTTAATGTACTGTACTTAAGACCCTGGGAGTCATTTACAAAGGATGAGTATTGTAGAACCTTGGGGCTCTTGCACTTTGTTATTTGAAGACCTCTACCTCATATGGGGCAGATGAAACTGTTTTAAAGAAAAACGGCCTTTGTTGCCCATAGCGACCAATCACAGCACAGCTTTTATTTCTTACAAGTGCTCTTGAAATATGAAAGTTGTGCTCTGCTTGGTTGCTATGGCAACAAAGACCGCTTTTGTTTCAGACAGTTTCTTAAGTCTGCCATATTGTTCTACTAGTGGTTCATCTTCGGCTTCTCTCTAGTTTGGATATAATGTATAGATGACTTATCTATTTGTAAGTGACCCCCCCCATGGCTTTGTACAGAGACCTATCCTTCAGTGGCTTTGCCGGCATGCAGCGGCTCTCATAGCAATCAGTCACCGCACAGCTTTCAGTTTGTATGAAAGTAGCAGTGTGGCTGCTATGGGCAACGTAGAAAAGTGTTTCTTTATGACCGTTTTCATAAATCTCCCCAATTATCATTTTTGCCTCCTTGCAATAAAAAAAAAAAAAAAAATATGATGATGGTAAGGTTAGTACATAAAATAGATAATAAATATAGATAATTAGAAAAACTGCAAAAGAAAACTGGCTCAATTGTCCCTAGCAACCAACCAGAATTGATCCTTTCATTTTCCAAAGGAAGTGAAAGTGAAAGGTGGAATCTGATTGGTTGCTGTGGGCAACTAAGTCAGTTCTACTTTACACCAGTTTTAATAAATCTCTCCCACTTGGTTTCAGATAAACCAGGGTTACATTCGACCTGTGCTTTGCTAACGCTCTCCCTGAGGGATTCTGTTGTCCTACCTACCTACTGCAGTCCACACAGACACTCTAATAAATAGATAAGATGTGCTAAAGCAGTTCAAAAACAAATTAATTGAGAATTCCCCGCCTGTCTGACTGCCGATAAAATGTTCATTTACACAATATATTACGTCACATTTGCATCCTTTGTGTCCACATTTATAGTTACCGACAATTTCAGGAAAGAGTCAAGATTGTCCACCTGAGTTTTCATTTTGATAGTAGAACTACCATGAAGCAAAAGTAAATCCAAGTTCAATCGGCCCGAGTGCGATTCGGAAATGGAAAGACCCCAAACATTAATATTCAGATGACAAGATCTTTTACAGTATCCCATGGTCCATCCCAGATTAGCAATAGGTCATCTAGGTACAGTATAGCAGACCTGTTAGGCCATACTCCCTGTATAAAATGGGTAGTTGCACCGATCCTCAATATTCTACAGAAGTTACAGAAGAGTTACCTCTTTTCCTGTTAGTGAAAACAGCATTGTACCCCTTTCCATAAAAAACACAGCATGTCTTCCACACTTTAGATATATACAGTGGTCCCTCAAGATACAATATTAATTGGTTCCAGGACCACCAGTGTGTGTTGAAACCATAGTAAGTTGAGTAATCGGTTCCAAATCCCCAAAATGTCATCCAATATAAGAGAAAATGAAGATTTAAAAAAAAATAAGCAGATAACTAAGACAGATAACACAAGTCCTTACATACAACAGTCAGGAATGGCTGCTATGGACAGCCTGCCGGACCCTGCTAACGCTAGTTTGAAAGTAGCCTAAGCTTAGTGGCCACTTCCGTCTAACATCCAGCTTGAAGCCTCGCAATGGCAAGGTACTGTCGATCAATAGTTAGGTGTCGTCTTGGTCTCATGATGTCGAAATGTGAACAGCATGATGAGGATGACTGTTTAAAATACCAATTCTAATTGAACCAGGAATTTATTGGTTCAATGTCACTCCCCTTTCTTCCCGTGGTCATAGCAGTGTCCCTCGCCTTTACCCTAGGGGTCTTCACAGCACCCTGTTTTCCCAAGCGTTATCAGCAATGCCCCATCTTCACACAGTAGTCACGGCATTCCCACTATCCTTCCTTTTTCTTGAAACTTTCTGCATCTCTAGCCCCCTCCAGCAATGTGTCCTGAAAACAGAATACTTCCATATTAAAATGTTTATTATTTGATGAAAACTGGGTTTTAGTGTCTATCTATTAACTACACCGATATATTTAATACGATTAAGCTTTTTTTTTTTTTATCAGAAGCTAATTAACTGATGAGTATTATTTGAGGTAAAACGGGGGTAACTGCAAGATACCAACACACAAAAGGTCCACTGGTCAGATGTAAGTCAAAAAATCCAGTAATTGAAGGCAAATATTAGAATTTCAGGCGACATGGCAGGCCATACAACTACAGTGGGAAATATCATGCTGCCTTCCGTGCTCCAGGAAATCTGATTGTTTACAGAAGTCGTCAGTAGAACTAATTATAGCAGCCTCTAATTAAGTGATTTGTAGTTTCATCACATGGTGGACACGTCCTCAGCTCTTTACCGTGCCCATGTCAGGTGCTTATTGTCAATAGGACAGGACCCAAGTGATGCAAGGAAAAACAAGAAGACACGGGTTCTCCCTCCTCCTCAGCAGCAGCAAAGGAAATCCCAACTGTTTACAAATTGCTTGCTGTGTGAACATGATTTCCATGTCATTTCTAAAAATACTAATAATAAATAATACTCATGAGAAAGCCGATACACCGCCCTGTTAGGATGTGATGCAAATACCATCCATTATGATACACCAGTACATATAATACAGCACAGGTAAGTGGATGTCCTTGAACAGTCTATGCCAAAATCATGGTTTTATATATGGAGTAAACTAAAAGTTCGCTAAACACGAGGTTTCCCTAGCCAAAGGCACTGTTCCTTCAGAAGTATTCAGAACATACATGGTAACATATGGAACCTCTAGTTGTATGCCACAACTATTTCAGCGACTAACATGTAAGCAGCCTACTGTGGATGAATAGTCTTTTTATCCACGTTGGTAAAGGGGTTTTCTGAAAAATTTGCCCAGGGAATTTTTGGAGGGTATACCAAAAATTAATAAAAGAAATATTACTTACCTGATAAATCACCACTTGTTCTAAAGTCTCTGCCCCAGTAGTCCTTGCTCTTCTTTGTTTACTGGGCTGCAGTGATGCCCAGCTACGAATTCAACAGTCTTGTGCTGCATGCTGCTGAAGCCAATGGCTGGATGGAGTGGTCAAGTGGGTAGAAGAGTTAGTTATTGCTGCAGCACAGTAAACAAAGGAGAGCAATGATCACCAGAGCAGAAGCCAAGTGGACCCTACCTGGAAGCTTCCCAGTGGGTCAATGCCTAGGAGCCAATAATACTGAATACAGTGGTTGGGCTTGGGAGATGATGGCACCTTGTACAGCCATTCGTCCTCATATAGCCTGAGACCTATGAGAAATGTAGAAATGCATAGGCGGTTGCGAAGAGATTACATCATCGTGAACGCATATGCTGAATCATAGATAGTGTCATGAAATCATCACTATTGCCTGCGGCCAGGAAGGAGTTCTCAAGCCAAAAGACGCCTGCAGTCTGCAACGCAGGTGGTGGCATGGAACGGGACTCAGGTGAGCATTATAGGAAGAATTATTACTATGGAGGCCACGATAAGGAGCATTATTTCAACTGGGGGCACTAACAAGTAGATTTATATCAACTGGAGACCCTCTGCAGGAGCAAATTACTACTGAGACCAGTATAGAAGGCATTATTATTATTGGTGGCACTAGGGAGCACAACAGGCAGAATATAAGGGTTGGAAGCAGGATGACACTGTTGAGGCACCATGATGGGGAACCTTGTTGTCAAGTTGAAAAGTTGGTATCATGGTGATAAAGGCCGAATGGAAAAGATGAGGAAAGGGAAAGTTTATAATTCAGGAGATATAATACCTGGATGTAACAGGTATTATAGTGCTTTTTTTCCTTCTGTGCTGAAAGACCAAACAGCATACTGAAGGTAGGGCTGGCTTGGTGCTGTTGCTCACATGTGACCTACTCAACCTCCTCTCCATATCTTAATAAGAGACAACGGGAGAAGGAGGACATAACACGGCAGCTGGTGCTGGCCACCACAGAGGCTCCTGAGGAGCAATTTTGTGCTGTTCTGTGGTACTTGGCTCTGCGGGGAAAGTATTTTGCGCTACACTGCGCTATTGCCAATTGTCAATATGGACCTGCCTACAACATGAGGCCACTTTTAGTTTCCAGTCTGCCTCTAGCAGCAGTGCTTGAACAATGGGGAATTTATCAGGTGAATAATCTGTATGTCGTTATTTGATGGCATTTCCCCCCTTGGCCAAATTTTTGCTGATCATGGAAAACCCTTTTAAATGCTATGCAGAGGGCTCCTTCACAAATTGCTGGATGTCAATAAATCACAACAGGGGAGATATGCTAATTAATAGGGGCAAGAATTGTGACACAATTTCACATGAGCGAGTTTTCTGTCTGGGTTCGATGTGTGAAGCAAACACGCATCTGGACTGAATACTGACTCATTCATTTTAAAGGGGGTTTTCCGGTATTTTATTACTGATGACCTATCCTCAGGATAGGTCATCAGTATCTGATCAGTGGGGGTCCGACATCCGGGACCCCCGCCGATCAGTTGTTTGAGAAGCTGAGGCCTTCTCTCAGCTTTTCCTAGGCAATGTGACATCACGTTCATCGGTCACGTGGGGCTGAGCGCGATACCAAGCACAGCCGCTATACAATGTACGGGCTTGTGCTTGGTGAGCTGGGAGAAGGTACCGGCGCTCTTGTTGGGAGAAGGTACCTTCTCAAACAGCTGATCGGATAGGTCATTAGTAGATAAATCCTGGAAAACCTCTTTAATGGGTCTGTGTACATGTGTTTTTCACGCATCAATTCTGTTTCTATGTTCTATATTCTGCATTTTTCACTGGTCAATGGGGCTTGTGTGAAGGCATCCGGATGCAAT
This sequence comes from Rhinella marina, assembly GCA_900303285.1. Classification (NCBI taxonomy): domain Eukaryota; kingdom Metazoa; phylum Chordata; class Amphibia; order Anura; family Bufonidae; genus Rhinella; species Rhinella marina. The sequence continues at coordinate 100,111 of ONZH01024415.1, read as the reverse complement.
ACGTTTCTTACTGATGCTTGCTAGGAGATATAGATTGTTATTTTATTTTTTTCACGCAAACATATTAAAGTGAAAAACATATCAAAAACTGATTCACTGAACACAACTGCAAACAAAACTGATTGAACTTTTGTGCAAAACCATCAGTTTTTCATGAGCTGATCCTGGCACAATCCGTATTGCTCGTGTGAAAAAGACCTAAAAAAGACATACATGCCGTGCATCATATTAACTAATTTAGACATTTTGCATTCATCTGAAAAACCGTGGCTTAGCTCGAAAGGGGTCTTGTCAGAACGGGGCGTCTTCCACATGTGGCTTATGTGCACCAAAATTTTGACACACACTTCTTGCACAAAGTAAGGAAAATACTAGGTGGTGTAAACTTTAGACTACATAGTGTAAAGATGCAACCAAATGTATCATCCACTGTAATAAATCTGGTGCACTTTTAGACTGTCTAGTCTACGTTAACCTGGTCTAAAACCATAAACTACTAAAAATGTCACAGGTCCATTACAGCGGGCAACACTGACATGCTCAGACAGCCATCCTCACTTACTTTGGCAGAAAAATGAAGAAAACAAATAGAGGATTACATTTCTTTTAATTCAATACTATAGCATGACTGTTTTCTAGGAAATACATGTTTCCAGGAGACTGGTTTCTGCAGTTTGAGACTCAAAGGAGCTCCATGTAAGAGGAAACTAATCTGACAGGTAAAAAGCATAATCTCACCATTTAAAGGGGTTGTCTCATCTTGCCTAATGGGGGCATATCGCTAGGATATGCCCCCATTGTCTTATAGGTGCGGGTCCCACCGTTGGGACCCGCACCTATATCGAGAACGGGGCCCGCAAGGTGGTGGCTGGAGGACTCCGGTCGCGGCCACCACCAAAGCCGGCTCCCCATAGAAATGAATGGGAGCGCACCGCGCTTGCGCGGCAACCGCTCCTATTCATTTCTATGGAGCCGACGGAAATAGCCGAGCCAGCGCTCGGCTTATCTTCGCCGGCCCACATTGAAAATGAATGGAGGCGGCTGCGCATGCGCAGTGCGCCCCCGTTCGCTTTCGGGGCCCCGTTCTCGATATAGGTGCGGGTCCCAGCGGTGGGACCCGCACCTATAAGACAATGGGGGCATATCCTAGCGATATGCCCCCATTAGGCAAGATGAGACAACCCCTTTAATTCAGCAGTTTTAGTCATAGCTGAAACTTCAGAATACAATCAGTCTCCTAACTATTGATTTCAGGTTGTCTCAGCTATAGACATTGCAACTCGTACATAAAATCAAGTACACCGCCATGCACTCTCATGCATGGATAAGACAACCTACAGAAATGCATGTCTACTGTAAATTTGCTGTAATGTTATGTCCATGGGTGGTGTCACAACAGCAATGGGCAGTGTCAGGATAGTGTCTATGTCAATATCTGGGTGGGAGGAGCTTAAAAAAACTAGCCTAAAAACTGGTATTAGGGGCGGTGCTGGAGCTGTGGCAGAGAAGGTAAAGGGCATCCTGGGTTTGGTTGAATACAGCAATAGGAAATGTTACATATAGGATTGAAGCAAACCAGGATGATGTGATTATATGATGAAAATGGGTCAGGAGAGTCGAAATTGAAGAAGAAAAAGCACAGGAGAAATATACCTGAGGTAAGCAACTACAGAAGCATATCCTGTTTTTCCCGAGTTCAGCTCAGGCAGTGGGAAAAGTAGCTAACTGGAGGGGGGAGGGCTGCTTTAGATGCTGCTATCACCTGAATGGTAGCAGCTAGAAACTAGGATCTTGTCATGTTTGAAAACTGGCATTCCAGACTTTCATACAAGACCAGAATGACAGCTAAAGTCCAAGCAACAGAGGAGAAAATCACTGTTAGAAATCAAGTGGGGGATAATCATGGGTAAAATCTGCTGTTACATTCACTTTTAGCTGTATTCACAGCATCTCGATTTCAATCAGTGATATCTTTCCCCTGTACTGAACGTATTGCTGTCATTCTGGTATTGTCTGAAAGCTTGGAATGCTATGTTTCTAGCTGCTACCATTCAGGAGATTGCAGCATCTGAAGCAGCCCTCCCCCTCCAGTTAGCTACTTTTCCCACTGCTGGAGCTGGACTGGTGCAAAATAGTTTGGTGGTTAAGGGCTCATGCATAAAACCACCATTTTGCGGTCTGTAAATTGTGGATCCTCAAGACACTGATACCAGTCATGTGCGTTCCACATTTTGCGGAATGGAATGGCTGCCATACAACAACGAGGACAATAAAAGGACATGTTCTACACACAGAACGGACATAAAAAATGAGCCCTTATAACCAATGGTTCCACAATTAAATGGGATGTCCAACATCTCCAGATTAGTGTTGAGCGAAGCGAGCTTCCGAAGTCGCTTCATTCATAACTTCGGATTACTACTGTACAGAGATTAGTCTCCGTACAGTATTATAATGTACGGACTCTGATGAGCCGAGGTAAGTTATTCAGACTTTGTTGAATAATTTTGGTAGTTGAGTTACAGAGTTGGGTTCCAAGTTTCAAAGAGGTTTGCCACTTTAAAAAAAAAAAACTACCAAAGTTATTCAACAAAGTCCCGTGCGAGACTTCGTGAATAATTTACTTCAGCTCATCGAAGCCCATACAAATACTGTACAGAGACAGATCTCCGTACAGTATTAATCTGAAGTTTTGAACGAAGCGACTTTGGATGTAACAACCGAAGCTAGCTTTGTTCATCACTAGTCCAGATAGGCGTGATGAACAGGTATCCACATATTTCTAGACATATAAATGTCGGAACTAGAGCACGCTAGAAATTAATTTAAAGGGGTTATAATTAACATTGTAATTAACATGTCCATATTAATCTTCAGACAGAAGGGTCATATTTTGCTAGGATCATGTTACCTGTTCCAACTGTAGCAAAATATTTCTCCAGGTAATGAATTAGGGATAAATCCAGTCTAACGATAAGACACTTTGCTTTATATTGAAAAAAAAAAAAAAACTAGACCCCAGAAAACGAATGTGATTGTGAATAAGGCTACTTTCACACTAGCGTTAGTACGGATCCGGCGGGTGAAGGGACCCGCCGGATCCGTACTGAGTAATACAACCTTGTGGATCCGTAATTCCGGATCCGGTTGTATTAGCTTTTAAACGGATCCGGAATAAACCTCTATTGAAAGTCAATGGAGGACGGATCCATTTACAAGTGTGTCCACACCAAACGGATCCATCCCCACTGACTTGCATTGGGGGTCATTCCGGATCCATTTAGGTGCGGATAACTAGTACGGAGAGCAAACCGCAACATGTTGCGGTTTGCTCTCCGGTCTGAAGACTGAACGGAATGCTTTCAGGAGCATTCCGTTGTCTTCAGTTCAGTTTTGTCCCCATTGACAATGAATGGGGACAAAACTGAAGCGTTTTATTCGGGTATTGAGCCCCTATGACGGAGCTCAATACCGGAATTCCATAACGCTAGTGTGAAAGTAGCCTTATAGTAACACAGACAACATGCCCAGGAGAAAAACACCTAGTGATTACCCAAAAACCAAAGGAATGCCCTTAAAGCAAAGCCCACTGGAAGACACACACATAGCACAGAGACACATTTATCTACATATTATTCACTGTGTTTACACAGCAGATAGCAGTCAAGTCCTGACACTGACAGTATGGCGGCACTGAAATCATTCCGAAGACTCCATTGTTCTAACACTATACATAAAACCACAGTGATAATTACATGTAGTGATATTACAGGTAGGAAGGAAAGACTAAGTAAATATCACGCATGCACCACTAGTTACCTGTATCCACAGATTAGATACATTTCTAGTTTCATGGGTAGGTTATGCATGCTTTTACCTTTTGATTTCAAAATCAAATATATTGCGGCTCTCGTCAACAAAGGCAGAATTCCAATTTCACTTTGCCAAAAGATAATAGTACCATATTGTTGAAAACTTCCCTTGAAGGGCTTTAATATTAGATTGTTGGGGGTCCGACTCCTGGATCCCACTCATCAGCTACTTGAATGCATTGCTGTCCTCCAGAACGGGCACAGCAACAGTGCCATACACTGGGTAGTGGCCATGAGTGGTACTGCAGTGTGGCACCCTGCGGTTGTCCATTCTGACACCTGGTCCCTGCAGGTCTGACTAAAAACACAGGAAATCCCAGTAGATGCCCACACACCCAATTACTGGCTGAGGCAGGTATATTTGGCGTTTTCCGAAAGGTTAATAGGTCAAGGCCAAAGTCTGGGGTCTCTCCTCTTTTTGTCAGAAAGTTGGAAATGTGTACATAAACTACATTTATATAATATACACCTCTGCTATGCCATCTGCACTCATTACACTGAATCTAAACAGTAGGCTTCTAGGCTAATATATCACACAATCACCTTCCTTACACTCCTAGAAGACACCACTTTAGGAATGCTTGGAACTTCAGGATTTCTAGATGAAAACTTTTTCCATAACTTTGGGAGGCCCATGTTAAAGAATGTCTTTTTCCCATCCTAATCCATCTGCAGAAGTTTCCTAATGCACTTTCATGGTTTTATGCTCTCTATAATTAAAGGGGTTGTGCCCTTTTACACCATCCTCAGGAGCATGTGTGTCTACTGCTCCGTTCAGAGGAACATGGGCCCCGTCAATCAGACACTTCTCCTCTGTCTTGTGGACAGGGGATACGTTCTTGAAATGGAACAACCCCTTTAATTTATAATTTTATTCATGCAGACCTGTGGGCCAGACATAGGTTGTAGAGCAGCCCCGTACAAAAATAGTTTGAGGGACCTTTGTTGTTTTACAGCTAATTTATGAAGCTTAAGGGGCTCATCATTGAGCTCCTTACTATGACTCTTCAGTCAATCATTCATCTGATGGATCAGGTACAACAGTAATTTTCAGCAAAGCAAATTTTGTACCCTTTTTATTGTGGCAGGGGATCCCTTGCTTGAAGGGCCCTTGTGCAGGTGTACATGCTTACATGCTGAATCAATGGTATGTCCGCTCCTGGGGACCTCATCAAATGTGGATATGCGACGTATCAGCCATACTCAGTCCTTTCTCAGGAGGTTTGCCCTTTCTGTTGCAGCGCTCTCTCTGTAAGAGTGCATTCACATGACCATCTGCATAACACAGATCCTCAAAAAATACAGACGATGTCCATGTGACATCTGTTTTTCACCATTTTTTTTCTTTAGCCAAGAATAGGACATGGTCTATCTTTTTTGCAGGACTGTAGAACAAACATATGGATGCAGATTGAATGCTGCCCAACAATATCGTGGTGTGAATCAGGCCTAAAAGTCACGGTAGATGGGGCTGGTGGCAGCTGAAGAATGGAACTGAGCATATATGACCAACTCAGCGACATTACTGAGATGGACAGAGAAATAAGAAATAGAACAGACAGCAGGTGGCGCTATACAGATAAATGTTATTGAATAACTCAGTGGCTTCACTATATTTTTAATTACATGCAATTACAAAAAAAAAAGTATTCAGATCCAGGTGCTGGATTAAAAAACGCTGAATATTCTTCATGGGACAACCTCTTCAAATAAGCAGCTGTTAGAAAATGTCTTCCAAAGTGGCTTCTTAAAAGAATTTGCCTCACAAAGCAGCTTCTGCATGGGAAATGTAGCACTACACGCAGTGATTCCAAGGACTGGCCATCCAAGAAATCTATGGAATTGCCAGACCAGCTACAGCCCCCTCTACTACTAATATCCACATGCCCTGGACAAGGGTTGTCCTCCTGAGACAAATACTACAGCACGTTGCCATCTATTGTGTGCACACCATAAGGCCTCATGCACACGAACATGCGCCGGCCGTGCCCGTGCTGCGGGCCGCATACGGCGGGTCCGCAATAAACGGGCACCGGCCGTGTGCAGCCCGCATCACGGATCGCGGACCCATTTACTTCAATGGGTCCGCGATCCGGGAGATGCGAAGCGGAGGCACGGATCGGAACACCACGGAAGCACTACGGTGTGCTTCCGTGGTGTTTCTAGCCGTGCCTCCGCACCGCAAAAAAGTAGCGCAAGCACTACTTTTTTGCGGTGCGGACCCTCGGATGCAGACCCCATTCAAGTAAATGGGTTCGCTATCCGCATGCGGTGGCCTCACGGTCAGTGCCCGTGCATTGCGGACTGCAGTTTGCGGCCCGCAGTACTACGGGCACGGCCGGCACACGTTCGTGTGCATGAGGCCTAAGGGGAAAAAAAATGCAGGTGGGAAAGGACGGGGCCTACGTTGCCCAACTGATCTAATATTACTTATAACAGAAAACTGGTGCATTACTCCTGGAAGCCGGCACAGATTTCAGTTTCTGGCACAAGAATATCCCGAGATACACCAAAAATATACAAAGCCACAGCAAACAACATCAAGACTGGTGTATGTGAATTCCCCCTTATAAATGCAGTCTCACCATTAGGGTGCATTCACACGAACGTATTTTTCATCCGTGTCCGATACGCAACTTTTGCGGACCAGGTGCGGATCCATTAATTTCAATGGGGCCGCAAAAGATGCGGACAGCACACCGTGTGCTGTCCACATCCGTTGTTCCGTTCCGCGGCGCCGCAAAAAAATATAGAGCATGTCCTATTCTTGTCCGCAAGCACGGACAAGAATAGGCTTTCTCTATATAGCGCTGGCCATGTGCGGACCGCAAAACACTTACGTTCGTGTGAATGCACCCTTACTGAAAACATCATGGGGACTACATGATATCTTGAATTATTATAAATTCGGACACTTCACACTGCCATAGATTTTTATTTCTTAGGATTTGTATTTTTGAATTTAAAAGAAGAGGAACATTTGGGTTGTAGTCAGGAGCTGTGGGTCTACAGATCTTATTATCTACATTAATAGGTAACAAGCTCCCAGACAATGAATGATATTACACCACGCACGTTCCGAGCCACTAGTCAATAGCAAAGCAGATACTTCAGCGAGTCCCACATCTTCTTTGCTGGCCATTATACTCCATGTGCAGTTAGAACCGGCGTTATTACAGTTTAGCTCCATCAACCACGTTCCCTACAGGACAAGGATAGGCTGCAGAAATATCTCACCACATTCCTATCTGCTTCCCATCATGTTTACAATTCTTCCTCTTGTCGGACATGTGGTTCTTATAATGGGGCCTGGCGGTCACATCTGTATCAGCCTCTGAAGATTGGAGACAGGCGTGCAATCAGAAAGCTCTGCCCTGACAAAATACCCCACATGTTACAATTTATTCACTGCCTCTGCATTACTGTACCATAATAAACTGTAGTCCGTGCCAAAAAATTATGCATCTGAATCCCGTGGGCTGCCCGTATATTTTTCTTTTAATAAGACAGTAAAATGTAACCGTCTAAACGGGAGGGAAGCAAATATTGCTTCTTTCATATTTTTGAACCGATCTCTGCGCCCTTTCAGAATATTTATTTTTCCCAGCTGCACAACCAATTTAAAGGGTTTTCCCATATTAATGACCAGGTCATCAATGTCAGATCGGTAAGGGTCCAGCACCCGGCAGCACCAACAACCAGCTGCATCGGTCAGGAACTGTAAACTATATAGTGGACGAAAGGCACTGCCCACTGTGTAGTTTATGGCACTAGCATACTGCAGTTCACTTGAATGGGAGTTGAAGTGCAATATCCTGGTATGGCCATTATATAGCGGATGGAACCTTGGGGGAGATTTATCAAGACCAGGGCTTTCTGTGCTAGTCTTGATATCCCTTGCGCTGCGCCTAATTTAATACGAGGTGCAGACTTCATTATAAATTAGGCGCATCCTCCATTCCTCCATGAGTCTAAACAGAAATCTGCCATAGATTTCTGCCTTTCTATCAGAAAACTGGAGTAGCAGATTGTGGTGTCTAATCACTGTGTGCTGCCGGCAAACAACTAGTCAGTATGGAGACTCCTACCCATACTGTGGAGGAGATCGCTGCATGTAATAGCAGTGGTCTCCTCCACTAGTGAGCAGGCGAATGTCGGGAATGAACGCTTCCCTCCTGCTGTATAGCTGTATGTAATAAAGCCCTAAAACTAATCTGTGGCAAAAAAAAACCCTGTGTGAACATACGTATAGAAACATGTCAATAATACATCTGCCGTCATATCATGTTTACGCTTATTTTATCAATTTTAGATTTAAATGCTATATTTACTGTAGACCTACTTTTATCTCTATTAACCTATGGATTTTCTAGGTTTTCCTATGAGCAGTAACAAGGCGTGGTGTGTCTCAAGTTAAACCATGTGCTGTCCACAATGAAAACTCATTGTAAGAAGTCTAATCTATGAGCCCCTGTCTACAAAGTAACAGATTCTACAAATTACACCGTCACATAAACAAACAGGACTCCTGCCATATGTGAAAGGCCAGCGTGCATCCTTATCCACGCTCAGGGTCAGTAGGGTCAAACCCTATGAGGGGCTCTGGTTATAAATACAGTCAGCCTTAGGCTACTTTCACATCCTTTGTGAATTCCGGCAGAGAACAGCCTGTCAGAATCCTCAGGATCCGATACAAACGGAATTACAGCCAGCCCCATTAAATATAATGGAGTCCAGCGGAGATCCGTATGCTGTTCCGGCAGACAAGTGGTGAGTAGCCAGACACAAACCGCTGCATGCTGCAAAGCTGTTAAAGGAAATATGAAATCAGAAAATGACCTATTGTTTAAATCACATTTATATGTTTAACATATTTTTTACATAATTTTTGATTGTTATTTTTAATTTTTCATGTCAATATCTATATTTTAACAAAAAACATAAAATCCTGCACTTTTCACACTGGTCACTAAGTCTAATAATAGTCTCCATTTCTTGGTCCATACAGATCACTTTCCTGCAGTTATACACCATTCTAATCCTGCCTGTAATGATATCACCTCTGTGTACAGATAAGACAGGATCCACCATTCAGAATGGGCGATTGTTAGATCATATCTATTCTTTCCTTGTACAATGGCCTCTGCACAGGTCACAGAACATGTCTAGAAGACTCTCCTATAGAAGTCAATGAGAGCTCCTCCAGACTATTGTGTCTATGGACCACAGGGCTGCCGTAAATACATTTTCTTATTGCTTTCTAAATCTGTTAAAACAGCTCAGGCAAGATGGCCGCCCCCATAATCATGTTCAGAAAAATAATTTACAATCAGAAAATAAAAACAGATCAGAAAAAAGGAGATGTGTTACTATCTGGTTTTAACTGGCAGATAGCATTTTTGGTGACACATTTTCTTTAAATATTACCCACCTCATAATTTTTTTGGCCACAAATCTGCGAGATTGTGGCCAAAATATTCCCTCGCTTTGAGTTTACATGTTAACTAGCATCTAATATTTTGTTCAATGTATTATTTACAGGTATAAAGCCTCTCCAGAAATGCCTCTCAGCAGGGAAGAGGAGAATAATGACATTTCCAGAAATGCTGACTGAAGTTAAGATGAATGATCCCCTTTACTTGTTTTGACAAGATGAAACTAATAATTCTTTAAAAAAAAAAAAGTCAAATCTGTTCTCCATTACACCGGCAGATAATCTCTAATGAGTGTTCCTAGAAACACTTGTTAACGATTATCTGGCCGATGCTCGGGTAATGTAAAGGGGCCTTTATTTGGTGGAGGTTTTAGAGGAGCTTTTACAGAAGTATCAGCAGAGTATTCCCCATTGACTTCTATGAAATCTGCTTCCAAACAGTAACATGTCACTTCTCAAATCAGCTACTGAACGATCCTCTACCATTTTACACGGTGCACATAAGGTGGAGTTTTTTAAATTAAAGTCAATGGGAAAATGGTGTGAGCATACCTCGAGGTGCCTATACACACACCTTCTATAGCCGTCGTCTGAATGCTACTTTTTATGACTTCCCCTTACACTTGCATGCTCGGTTCGGAGCCTCAAGAGGAGTCTGACAACTTTCCGGCAATATGTATAGACAAATCAATGAGAACATTGAGTCACCATGTGATCACAATTTGGTCCATTTCAAAATCACTTAAATCCTTACACTTGCCCATTTTTCCTGCTTCCACATAATCTTCATGCATTGACTGTTGACTTACTACCCAATATATTCCACCCCTTGGCCGGTGCTAATACCAGTGCTATTCACTTCACCTAGGAGTGGTTTTTATGTCATGGCTGATCGGTGTACGTAGTTTTGTTCTAAGCTGCGAAGGGGATACAATTGTATCAGTTTACGCAATGCTCTAGGAGCCTACAGGCTGATACATAACAGCAAAAAAGCTGCAGTGCCCCTACACAAGAACCTGATCTGCACAGCCAACCCTAGTTTACTTAGGCTACTTTCACATCTGCGTTTCTCCTTTCCGGTATTGAGATCCATCATAGGATCTCAATAACGGAAAAAAAACGCTTCAGTTTTGTCCCCATTCATTGTCACTGGGGACAAAACTAAACAGACAGGAGTGCACCAGAATGCATTGCGTTCCATTTGGTTGCATTCCCATGATGCACACAAAAGTGCTGCAAGTAGCGTTTTTCTGTCTGGTATAAAATACGGAGCAAGACTGATCCAACATGACACACAATGCAAGTCAATGGCGCCAGATCCGTTTTTTGGCCCCTTTTAGACGAGTGGGTGTCACACTGCGGACTGACAGTGCAGCATCCGGCCTAACCTTCCGGCACTGCCGGTATATTGATTTATAATGCCATGTAACCCTTACAGTTTGGTATAGCATTAGGTCAGTGTTATCCAGTACATTTCAGACCTCTAAGGGTTACATAGCATCATAAATCAATATAATGCTATGCGACCCCCAACAGTGCTGGAAGTTCAGGCCGGGTGCTGCGCTGCCAGGCCGGAGCGTGACACCCACTGGTCTGAAAGGGGCCTTAGTGACTGATCCGTCATGGCTATTTTAGAGAATACAACCAGCAAAATTGCAGATGTGAACGTAGCCTTATACTGGTGGGTTCCCAGAGAGTTGACAATATGAAGGATTGTTATTTAAAGGGCTGTTATAGTAATTTCTACTTATCAAATAAAAATAGAAGTGTGTGGGGGGGGGGGAGAGGTGACAAATCATCTAACAGCAATAAAAAAACAAAGCACATATTAAGAACTTTTACAAAGTTAAAGTTGATTTTAGACACAAAAAAAATACATATATACCAGTAAATAATTAAAAATAATTAAAAAAAAAAAATCAGTGTGAAGCTAACTGCTATAGGAAGCCATGCAGGTAATCCCCTCTCCAGTTTGGTATAAGAAGCTTCTCAGAAAGCGCTTCATACCAGGATTTCCAGGGAGTTTCAGAATTTCAAGGAAATTAAACAAGGGAACACAAGACCCAGTTTTCATGATTGACACTTAAGGGTACAACTACACTGCGACGTGTTGCGTGACATTTATATCACAGTACTGTCGCACAACATTTTTTGTAATGATAGTCTATGGTGTCGCATTATGACTGCGACATGACTTGGATGGATTTTTTTGCAACTGTCATGTTGCAGTGTGACACCATAGACTATCATTACAAAAAATGTTGCGTGACATTACTGTGACACAGGTCGCTATGTGACCCTAGCCTAAGTGTTGCTCATGGGAAGCTCCATACATGTCTGTGTGAGGTCAGAAGACAGATCCCAATGTTCAGCAGTTAACGAGCTCTGAGGAAGCTTGTAGTAGTACTATAAACCACTTCACACCGTCCTCCTGGTTAACCTCAAAAACACATTCTCTTCCTGCTCTCAGCGGTGGTCACAGAAAAGAACTGATTTTTGGCATTCAGCAAACGACTCTGCAGAGAATACGCAGGACTTATTAATTCAATAAAACATCACTATTAGCTTTCCATGTTTGCACATAAAGCTTTAGACCTCCTGCACACGACTGTATCCGTTTTGCTGTCCGCAAAATACAGATGTGGTCCATGTGCATCCAGCACTTTTCTCAGGCTCCAATGTAAAAATGCCTATTCTTGTCCACAAAATGGACAAAAATAGGACATCTTCTATAATTTGCAGCTTGGCTGCGTGGATGCGAACAGAACACAAATGACATCAAAATGCTGCTCGTATTTTTGCAGCCCCAAAGAAATGAATGGGTAAGCATTCATCAAAAAATGTGGATCGGATGCAGACTGAAAAGATAGTCGTGTGCATGAGTTGTCAAATGGCATTTATCATGTAGACAAGGCACTTACTAATTTATTGTGATTGTCCATATTTCCTCCTTTGATGGCTGGATTCATTTTTCTATCACATTCTGCACTGCTCGTTTCCATGGTTACAGACCACCTTGCAATCCAGCAGCAGTGGCCGGCTTGCATACTATAGGAAAAAGTGCTCACTTATGCAATCCCACTGTCCCAGCCACCAGAGAGGCTGCCTATTTTTCCTATGTTGTACAAGCACGACCTCCACTGATGGATTGCAGGGTGGTCGTAATCATGGAAACGAGCAGTGTATAATGTGATGTAAAAATGAATCCAGCCAGCAAAGGAGACAATATGGAGAATAACAATACATTAGTAAGTGACTTGCCATTGTCTGAAGTGAGACAACCCTTTAACCCCTTCCCGACCGCCGCCGTACATGTACGGCGCGCGGGCGGTGCAGGGACATGACGCCCGCTCGCGGTGCGGCGGGCGTCATGGCCGGCAAGTCTCTGCTGTTTCTAACAGCAGAGACTTGCCGCATCTTACCTCCGTCTTCGGAGACTTCCAGGGCCTTCTGATGCCGTGATCACACGTGATCACGGCATCAGGATGCGTCTGAACCCGGAAGCCCACGCTTCCGGGTGGTGTACAGACGCCCCGATTGGCCAATCGGGGTGTCTGTACACCATATGAAAACTGTAATCCTCGCTGGTGAGGATTACAGTTTTCAAACTGCAATTCTTATTCTGGCCACTAGATGGCAGGCCAGGATAAGAAATGAGCAATTCATGGTTTTAACTGCATCTAGTAAATCCATGATTGCTCATAAAGAAAAAAAACAAAACACAATAGATCAGATGATATTTGAGCTTTAAAATAATCACAGAAAAATTAAAAAAAAATGTTAAAAATATATAAAAAATAAAAAAGATATAAAAGTTCAAATCACCCCCCTTTCCGTATAAGTAAAAATAAATACCTAAATAACAATAAATATAGACATCATGGGTATCACCGTGACCGAAAACGCCCGTACTTTTAAAATATAAAAAAAAATTTCAATACGGCGAATTGTGTGGCGGAAAAAAGCGTCCAAATGGCGATTCGCAGTTTTTTGTCCCTTTTTTTTCTAAAAAAAATTAAATAAAAAGTGATCAAAAAGTCATACACACCCCAGAATGGTATCAATAAAAACTTCAGACCGCCCCGCAAAAAATGAGCCCCCATACAGCTCTGTACACATAAATACCAAAAAGTTATAGGGGTCAATATATGACAAGGAAAAAAAAAAAAAAAAAAAAAGGGCAACTTTCTAATTATTTTATCACCATCTAAACGCAGGAAAAACTATACATATTAGGTATTGCCGGATTCGTACTGACCAGTAGAATGAAAGTAACGGATCAGTTTTAATGCACATCGAATGCTGTAAATAAGAAACCCGTAGAACTGTAGCGGAATAGCGTTTTCTTTGCAATTTCACCCGGTTTGGAATTTTTTTCCCGCTTCCCACTACACCGTATGCAATATTAAATGGTGGCGTTGGAAAGTACAACTTGTCCCGCAAACAACAAGCCCTCATACAGCTATGTGAACAGAAAAATAAAAGAGTTATGGCTGTTTGAAGGCAGGGAGCACAAAACGAAAATGCAGAACCGAAAAAAGCTCCGGTCGTGAAAGGGTTAAGCCTGGTTCAGAGGTGAGAGCTTCTCCACTGTCACAACAAAAAAAAAAAATGTTTGTACCTGTAGTTAATGAATGAGATTTTTTTAAAGGGATATTCCAGTGCAAGAAAAAAAATAAAGCTTTTGCTTAGGCCTAAGGTAGGCAGTGAGAAGGTAGCAGCACATACAGGAGCGCAGAGACTTTCTCAAACAGCTGATCATCTGTGGTACTGGGTGTCAGACCCCCACTGATTAGATGCTGATGACCTATCCAGGGAATAGGTCACCAGTTACAAAGAGTCAGAAAACCCCCTTTAAAGAATCAGTGCTATGGCTGACCTATAATACCACATGCAATCTGTGGACAAGTTGTTTGAAGAAAGAGGCTTTACAAGGTTAGAAAAAAATATGAGGACAGACAGGTACAGTGTAAAATAAAATAAAAATACTTACCTGTTGAATCGCCCACCACTTCAGTGCCGCCATTTCAGTCCTCGGCAGTCTTTGTTAAAGAAACTGAAGAGCTGACATCATGTGGACTGCTGTCGTTCGTTGGCGTTAGCAGCACGCCACACAGCATTTGTAGGAAAAATGCTACATTTTTTTTTAATTAATACCCTTTGTTGCATTTTTTTTCCCCAAAAAAGCAGCATGCTCTTGAGGCTTCTCAATATATATGTGAAAAAGTGCATTTTAAAAACTAGCTGAAGAAAAATACTCCATCCCGTATTAGTTTATGTTGTTTACAAGATTATGGTCAGGCATGGGATTCAGCCAGTTCCCGTTATTAGAATTCAAATGGACTGGAGAACAGTGTTACCGGCTGAGTCCTGATCCGCCACCGCCATTTTGCTCTGGCGGTGGCAAGGCATCTGGAGACGTTCAGTTCCATTGTTTCGTGCACCATTCATAGTTTAGCTCCTTAGTTGGGCGGTATGTGTGTAGTGTATATATGGTGTATTTATGTATGTGTACCATGTATATGGTGTATTTGTGTGTTGCATATATATAGTCTATGTATATGTAAACGTGTGTCGTGACGCCGCGTGTCCGCTGTTGAGTAGGGAACCTGTTAAAAATTTAAATCCCACACCTGATTATGGGTGAAGATATCTTGAACCAGCAATTCCAGGGATCTTCAGCAGGCATCTGCACGAGAACGCAAAATCACTAGGTAACCTATTCATTTGTAACCCTTCGGTGTTCTGAGTCCGCTCTGCTTCATGTGCTCAGATGCCTACAGTCAGTGGTGAGATCTGGGTCGGACCAGTCTACCACAGAACATTTCAGAGAGTCCAGACAGCAGCCAAGACGATGCTCAAGTAATCCAGAGCAAACCAATCTAGGGCTACCTGTGGGACGTCTTGCAGAAATTCTGCACAAATTTTTAAGCTGATTTCTGTGCATTTCTGCACCAAATATTGTATGTGTTAACTTATGGTTCTTGCTGTGGATTTGATGCGTTTATGCAGCAGATCTCACGTTTCCATTGAAAAGAGTGAAATCCACATAAAACCACCGCACAAAGAACGGACATACTGCAGATTTCAAGATCTGCACGGTTGGTCAATTTCCAATGAAAAAACAAAAAGTACAAGAGATTTGTCTAATACACTTTGCTAGTCCTGTATTACAACACTATTTTTTCCACACGGTATCCTAAAGCAGGGGCGTAGCTAAAGGCTCATGGGCCCTGGTGCAGTAGTTCAGTTTGGGCCCCTTTCCCTCAATGCTTTGTGTGTCTTCTTATGCGGCACAGAAGTCTTTGGGCACCCTGCGGCTCCTGGGCCCGGTAGCAACTGCTACCTCTGCACCCCCTATAGCTACGCCCCTGTCCTAAAGTTGTCAGCGGTGTTTCCCTTTGTTGTAATCCCGTCCTCTGATGGCCTAATTCACATCACGTTCTGACAAAACGTTTCAAGTTCATTGTTTTTCCCCACTAAATATTACATGAGATAATGCAATATCCATCAGAACACAATTACGATACTCCGGACCTCCAGATCCTTCAAACTGTCTGCCAATCAGTTAACAGCTCTAAGTGCTGCAATGGTGAATTATTAATGAGCAATGCTACAGAATAGCGGGAACGGCGCCCTTACTGCAATTAGAAGCTTTCTGAGAAATGGAACCCAACCAGAGCATCGCATTTTGACCTCGTCCCCACTTACCAATAATCATCATGATACAGCTAACCCTCCACCACACAAACAGGTTGCAAAGTGCAGAATGAGTAAAATTCCTAAACCACACTGATAAAAAACTGCTACATAAATAGCATTTAAAAGGGTTTGCTGGCCAATAAATAAAAAAAAAAAAAAAAAAAAAAAAAAAGAAAGTAATACTCACCTGACCTTTCCCCTGCTGCTCCCGTTCCAACACTTCTGTTTTCCGCTGGTCTCTACTTCCTGGTTCCTCTCAAAATACAGGAAATGACCACTCCGCCAATGACTGGCCTATCTCATCCAGTCCGGTAGCCTTGGTGCCTAACGGTACATCCATACCAGCAAGCTGTCTGAGTGTATAACAGACAGCACACGGATTGAACACTAAAAAAAAAAAAAAAAGGAAAGACACCCCCCCCATATGCCGGGCTCCCCACACTGAATATACTTACCCGATTTCCCACTCCCTGGGGTAATGCTAGGGAGGCTCATCCCCGTCTGCCATTGACTGCTCCCCCAACACTGGATGTTTTCATCTGTGCACAGGGAGAAGCAGCGGCGGTGCGGGGACCTGAAGCGGCACAGGGAGCGGGAACCCGGGTATTTTCAGTGTGAGGAGCCCGGTATGTAAGGGGGCTTTTTTTTAAGCATTGGATAACCCCTTTAAAGGGCATCTGTCAGCAGATTAGTAGCTATGACATTGGCTGATCTGTTACATGTGCACTTGGCAGCTGAAGACATCTGTGTTGGTCCCGTGTTATATGTGTCCTCATTGCTGAGAAAAATTATGTTTTAATATATGCAAATGAGCCTCTAGGAGCAATGGGGAAATTGCGGATCCGCAAAATACATATACCAGCCATGTACATTCCACATTTTGCAGATCGGAACATCCTGCCTATGACAGAAATGCCTATTCTTGTCCACAAAACGGAAAAGAAGACGACGTTCTGTCTTTTTTCGCTGGGTCGTAGAACGGAAGTGCAGATGCACACCGTGTGCTGTCCCCATCTTTTGCGGCCCCACTGAAATAAATGGGACCGCATCTGGAAAGAAAAATATGGTCGTGTGACTGGGCCCCAACACAGACGCCTTCAGCTGCCAAGCGCACATGTGACAGGTCGGACAGTTTCAAAGGTACAAAAAGGCCGTAAACCCAGGCAAAGGACAATCAATTTTAACAAGGTATTCAAAAATTCCACAGGACAAATAAGCCCCTGGTTGCTGGGGTTCTAAACACTGGAATCCCCATTGATCACAAGGGTTCTGTGTCTGGATGGAGCAGTGGTCACCAACATCGCAGCTCCGTTCTAAGACTGTGGGACTGACGGAGATAGGCGAGTGCCACTTTCGGTGCTATGGGACTGGGCTTCCTGTTTAATGTTTCTGATTCTTATTAGATATAAAGCAGTGTTCATTTACTCATAAAGGATGTTGCACGTGACAAAACATTTGATGTTGTGAATGTTCTTTGAATATATCTGAAGAGGAATTTTTACTTTTTACATTCTGGGGATTTTTATATTCTGTTCTACAGGAAAGGATTATCATTACATTATTGTTCTTATTGTTGTGTTGCCTTTGACACGTTTTGTGTGTGTAAACTATGAGTAATGATGCAGAGGTCAAGCCCTGCAAGAAGCCACAAGGGAGAAACTTGAGTCAGACCAGGCTTGTGTGGGCTCAGACAGTCTTGCTGAAGTTTTATGTGATATACTTTTTTATACTGAATATCTTATGAGTTTATTAAATCTTTGTTCCTTGTGAAGCTGGGGAATTCTGACCCTGTTATAGAGAGCCTTGGCTCCTATGCTTCCGGTGGAGCATTCAGATTTGTTTAGTTTTTCCATGTTTTCAATATTGATGACCTATGCTCAGGCCACGTGACGGATGATGTGATGTCTCTGGCCTAGGAAGAGGTGCAGACCTCACAAGAGCACCACTGTCTCCTCAAAGACATGATCGGAAGGGGGGCCAGGAGTCAGACACCATCAATCAGATACTGTTGATCTATTGTGAAGATAATCTTGGAAATCCCCTTAAAGGGGTTTTCCCATCTTGGACAATAGGGCATATCGCTAGAATATGCCCCCATTGTCTTATAGGTGCGGGTCCCACGGCTGGGACCCGCACCTATATTAAGAACGCGGCCCCAGAAGAGAAGGAGCGCGCACCGCGCATGCGCGGCCGCCCTGCATTCATTTCTATGGGGCCGCCGAAAATAGCAGAGCGCTGGCTCAGCTATTTCAGTTGGCTCCATAGAAATTAATGGGAGCCGGGCCGCGCTTGCGGTAGGACCTGCACCTATAAGACAATGGGGGCATATCCTAGCGATATTCCCCCATTGTCCAAGATGGGAAACCCCTTTAAAGGGAATCTATCACAAAAACCTGTTCTATATTTTATTTATGCTAAAAAAATCTATTATATATTTGTAAGAAATAATAAATAAAAATTCCAATGTGTGAAATATTATAAATAAATATTAGATTTTACCATATTTACCATCTTTGGTCACCAGGGGGAGCTCTGCTGGCCAAATGAGGCTTTGAGCAACCTGTAAGTAGGCATGCTGCAAAAAAGTGGGTGGTACCAATGACATCACCAATTCACACCTTCAGCGGTGACATCACTGCTTCAGCAAGATAAGATGAGACAATGGCTTTGTTACAAAAACACAGATCTCTGCTCCTCAGGCTCCTCCCCCACTAGTCACATGGCCGATTACATCACTAAGGTCCTACAGCCCCAAGAACCTCCATCTACTCTGTTTCTGAGTCCTGGGCCGCTCACCCCAGCAGTACACTCAGCAAAAATTGTCTGCACTGCTGGGGTGAGCTGCCATAGAATTTAGAACAGGTAGCCTAATGAAGACAAGGACGCTGCTGCAGGAGTGAGGAGCAGGCACAGTGGGCTTCCCCCAGCAGCAAGGAGGGAGGACCTGGCTGTGTGTTACTGGTGTCATCACAGGGGCGGGCTCACGTCTTCCATTCATTCTCTATAGGGTCGGCAGCGACTGAGGAAACCTATGTACATGCCTGCCGTAAGTGAGGTGCCATTGTGTTGTAAACCCAGACTGTCACACTTTACTTCCAACATGGCAGCCCCCATGTAAGGCAAGAAAACTGAATAAAAAAAAAAAACATTTACACAATTTGAAAAATACATTATGTTAAAACCTGCTTTTGTTATGTTGTAAAACATATCAAAATTTTTTTCTTCGCGATAGTGTCCCTTTAAGTGCTTCAATACATTAACTACCTTCAACATTTATGCTACATCTGAGATCGTTCAGCTTGTCTCCTGTGCAGGGCTCTTTATGAATGACATACAGTACATGTGCACAAATCAGAGTAGTAAATGAGTTAACGGCCTACGATATAATTTAACAAAAAATTAAAAATAACATTGCCCTTCTCACAGCTTCTAGTAAAAGAGAACAAGGTACAGATCCCTAAATAATCTCTGTGGGTGCCAAACAGACTGGTCCCTTTAAAGCACAGAACACGGGACACCCCAGTAATACAAAAATAGACTTCCACTCAGGAGTCAAATATTTCTTCCTCTCACCTTTCACGCTACACCCGCTGGACACTGAGGATCTCACTTATCCACTGAATTAAGAGGAAAGTATTTTCCAGAGGTACGGCTTGTGAAAGAGGTCCACTCCCAACTACTGTTATTCTTTATTAAACTAGGACCTAGTTAGTCAGATTTGGCAGTACACAGACTGGATTTCTGGATAATTTTTTTTTTTATACAATTATGATATCGATCTCCCTTGATATACCATAACAATTAAGAAAACTAGAACGCCAATAAAATGAATCTGATCTCAGAACTAATGGTTCTTTCACAGAGCCTGATAATCAGGACAATTGTCAGGGATGAGTGTTTGTAGAAATGCTCTTTCCTGGTACTGGCCTGTGTAAAGGAGCCGGTGATCACCCAATGTTGTCTTCTCCGGCACCTAAAATCATTGTTCCTTTCCAGCAGATCGTGCTATAGCAATCCCATGTCCCCATATGGCAGAAGTGACTGCTGCATGCAAGTATAGCCCTCATCCGCAACACACATGGTCAAGCAATTGTCATGAATGAACGGTTTGTTTCCAATAATTGCCTGAAACATCGGTCCATGTGAACGATACATGTAAGTCGCAAATTTTGCTGCATGCCAAAAAGAAATTGTGACTTTTTGAATTTTACTCCATTCTCACTTTTTTTAAGACGAGTGGACAAAACTTAGCGAGAAGGCAGCAGACCTCCCATAAACCAACAGATTTACTGTACTGAAACTGGCTCATAGATATTATGGATTTAATTTTCAGGCACCCGGACTGCCAGACGATGCATCAAATTTTTTAACAGGCCTGTCCCTCTTATTAAATGTGATATCTTGCTCCAGCGCACTGCTGATTAAGATGGGCAACTAAAACATGAGTCTTAATAAATTCCCCCCTACATGTCTAAATCAAACACATCTGCTCTTCTCAACCCCCGCCATCTGATAACTCTATTACTATATTGTATTACACTGATGCTACGGTTATTTAGGCCAGGAACAGGAAAGCTAGAAACAGCACAAGCATCAAAATCCAGTTATGTTACTGATTTTACATTATATAATCCTCTGCAGACTCATAGTGTAAGTACATCACACCGGGGCTGGACGCTCTCCAGGTGCTATGTAGACAATGTAGTCATTTGCTTTTACTTCAATGTCTAAGGCCAGTTTTACACAAGCATGTGTGGTCCTGTAAATATGGTCCACGTGTTGACTGCAGCCTGATGATACAAACCCACTGTATCATAGTGACCTATGGTGCTATTAGTTCTCACCCATCTCCATATGATGCTGTATGGGACAGAAATCTCATAGTCAGGCTAGAACTCCCTGCATTGTAGATCACAATGATACAGTGAGCTCAGATGAGAAGAACCACGGTCGGTCTAGGAAATAAGGTTGCCACACAGACCATAGGTCAGTTTCACACAAGTGTGTGGTCCAGGAACTAAGAAATTTCTGATTGGGCCACTGCCTCCAATTGCCCATAAACAGCATGTAAAAATAGTCGACTTTTGACCAGTGTCTGAATTAAAGGGATAGCTTCACGGTTTTATTTTAGATATAGAAGCATCAGGACACTGGGCTGGTTGCTGATCTTAGGCAGAACTATGGGGGTCATTAATGTTAAATAAAGCGTATTTCTGGTGCAGATTGTGGAGCAAAGGTCCTTTGCGCTGGAATCTGCGACTTCTCCCCACTCACATGTGGGGGGGGGGGCGCCTGAGCGGGGACGTGCCAGCAGGCCCGTCTCATTTACCATTTTCTACGTCTGTTTTAGGCATAGAAAATGGTCTAAATGTAAGACAGCTAGGCCGGCACCCACCGCCAGGTATAGGGCTTATTAAGACTGCATCTAAAACGCCGGTCTTAATGAATGTGCCCCTATGTTAGCTGTGTGTTGTTCTTTAAAGAGAACCTTTCACCACTCCTGACATGCCCGTTTTAATAGCTTCATGCATTCCCCACGTACTAACAATCCTGGAACATCTATTCTTATGTCTCTATGTTGCGCCATTCCTTTATTATTTCTACTAGAAGTTATGAATGAATTGCTATTTGCCTTCAGTAAAGGAACAGAGGGGAGGTAACAAGTTGGGGGGGTGTACCTGCACAGTCTGAATATGGCAGCACTGATTGGCTAGAGTCAGACTGTACAGGTACACACCCTCAACTGGTCACCTCCCCTCTGTTCCCTTACTGAAGACAAATAGCAATTCATTCATAACCTCTAGTGCAAATAATAAAGGAATGGCACAACATAGAGAAATAAGAATAGATGTTACAGAATTGTTATTACATGGGGAAGGCATGAAGCTATTAAAATAGGCCTGTCAGGAATGGTGAAATGTCCTCTTTAAAGAAGAACTGCAAAAAAAAGTTATTCTCTGACCTGTTAGAAAGGTGCATGATGTAATCTGTAGTTAATGTAATCTTCTCATCAGTGACTGTATTTGTGAGTTAGCCACTCTCTTCTAATTGTAGCTGTGTCATGTAACCAACTCCCTGACCTCCAACTGACCCAGGACAGGAAGCCAGTCACTTCTCTATTCATTCCTATGAAACTGAAAGTGAGGCTCCCATAGAAACACAGAGAAATAGACTTCCTGTCCATACATAAGATGCTGTGTCAGTTGGTGAGTCTGATTGCTGGTCACATGACACAGATGAGAAACATCAGGGAGATATAACTCACAAATACAGCCACTGGTAAGAAAATGACATTCACTACAGACTACATCATGTACATTTCTAGCAGGACGTGGAATACATTTTTTGCGGGAGTTCTTCTTTAAATATTCATGTTCACACATAGGGCTACATGGGACTCCGTTTTGTACAAAGACATACCACAGCAGCTATAGCAGTCCATTAATACTGACCCTCCGTATTCCTCCAATTGCACGCATGGCACTTGGGCATGCTCCATCAGATTGTACACATTTGGAGATGTTCCTTACTAGAAAACATGGCTTCTAGAAGAAAATGTCTCCATGCACGCAGAGTCCAGAGTCTCTATGGCAGCACAATAAGGATGTATGGTTCTTTTATAAGGAGCCACATGGGTTCCAGCAACAGGGTTCTGCCATTTGCATGAGGCCTAAAGCTGGCCATACACACTACATTTGATTTCTACTAGCCATGGCGTCTCCCAAATGCCTCTCCGACAGCAGATCTGGGATTTCAACTGCTTCACCTTTTTATTCTATGGAGGATAAACTGCTGCCGGTGGTTGTCAGACAGCGACTTTCTTCTCTGTACCCTCTACATGTGGCAAGAATGCATATGTACGGGAGGATTGGGAGAGACAGCTGTCGGCTATGGAGGATTCCTGTAGAACAGAAGTGCAGTTGTGTGCACCTGGTTATGACTGCTATTATGCTGGTAATTGACATTTTACAGTTCATAGTAAATACTGATACAATCAGAGCAAAAATCTGAAAAATATCATGAAATACAATTTCCTGGTGCAGTAAAAGGTGTCTCCTGAACGCTGCATTTTTATTTTGTTCATCCCGCCTTTACACTGAGCAGTAAATATTTAATACGTAGTGTATACAGCGTACTACAGTTTATGTCCGTTTATAAATGCATACATAAGACATACTTTGGCAGACGGCTACAAAACAATACATTACAACTATGTAATCAATGTGTCTGTAATACTAGAAGGGAGAAGCTGAAAGTCAGACAAGTCATTGACTGCTCTCTAATCCCCAACAGTGCATTTCTATTACTAGCACCAAAACCACGAGAGGCCGGCTGGACCCGCATAGGGTACGGTGCATCCGCATCAGATTGTCATCACAAAGAAAGCCACAATAATACATATGTTGTGTTACCTGCACACACTGCGAAATATGCACATTTTTTTCACACAGATTTCCGTGCGAAAAAAACGCAGTGTACTACAGTATTACACAAATCTCATGTACACTTTGCGGGGTTTTTTCCATGCAGAAATTAACTTACCTGCATTGCGGATTTCCAAATCTGCAGCATGTCAATTATGCATGCGGTTTCAGCTGTGGATTTCACCCCTTTCCAATGAAAGATTTGCGACAAAACCGCATGAAATCTGCGTCAAAAACCGTTATGATGTATTACCATTTGGGTGTAGAAACACACAGAAATCCACGCGGAAATTTGTGCAGATCTTCTGCACGTTCACCTATAAAGAGGACCTGTCACCAACGCAATGCAATCTGCAGGCAGCATGTTATAGAGCAGGAGGAGCTGAGCTGATTCATATACAGTTTTATGGGAAAAGATTCAGGAAAAGTTATATAATTAGACATTTAAATCTCTGCTCATTCTGACCTCACAGTTCACAGGGGCAGTGTTATCAGCGACAGCATTCTCTGTGTAAGTCCTCATGCACACAACCGTGCGAAAAGCACAGGTGCTTTCTGCATGTATATGTCTGTTCTGCAAATAGACCGAACATGTCCTATACTTGCCCACAGATTGCGAACCATGCAAGTACTGAAGTCAATGGGTTTGCAAAAAATGCAAGTGCAACACAGTACTTTGCGGATACACAATTTGCGAACTTCAAAATACATACGGTCACATGCACATAATCAGTCAGTGATAGCTGTACGGGGGAGGTGATATCAGTGATTGATAGCATTCTCTGTGTAAGTGTGTATACATAGATAGCTGTCAGTCACTGATAGCTGTACACAGGGGAAATGTTATCAGTGATTGATAGCATTCTCTGTGTAAGTGTGTATACTTAGATAGCTGTCAGTCACTGATAGCTGTACACAGGGAGGTGTTATCAGTGATTGATAGCATTCTATGTGTAAGTGTGTATACAGAGATAGCTGTCAATCACTGATAACTGTACAGAGGGAGGTGTTATCAGTGATTGATAGCATTCTCTGTGTAAGTGTGTATACAGAGATAGCTGTCAGTCACTGATAACTGTACACAGAGGAGATGTTATTAGTGATTGATAGCATTCTCTGTGTAAGTGTGTATACAGAGATAGCTGTCAATCACTGATAACTGTACAGAGGGAGGTGTTACCAGTGATTGATAGCATTCTATGTGTAAGTGTGTATATAGAGATAGCTGTCAGTCACTGATAGCTGTACAGGGGGAGGTGTTATCAGTGATTGATAGCATTCTCTGTGTAAGTGTGTATACAGATGTAGCTGTCAGTCATTGATAACTGTACAGAGGGAGGTGTTACCAGTGATTGATAACATTCTCTGTGTAAGTGTGTATACATAGATAGCTGTCAGTCACTGATAGCTGTACATGGGGAGGTGTTATCAGTGATTGATAGTATTCTTTGTGTAAGTGTGTATATATAGATAGCTGTCAGTCACTGATAGCTGTACACAGGGGAGGTGTTATCAGTATTTGATATCATTCTTTGTGTAAATGTGTATACATATATAGCTGTCAGTTGTACACATGTGTTATCAGTGATTAATTGCTTTCTCTGTTTAAGTGGGTATACATGGGTAGCTGTCAGTCACTGATTACACCTCCCCTGTGAAATCAGAAAAAGCAGAGATATAATTGTAGAAAGTACAAAATTTACTGAATCTTTTCCTATAAAACTATATACCAATCTGCTCCTCTTGCTCTATACCATGTAGATTCCACAGAATTTTTTAGTGACAAGTCCCCTCTAAAGGGGTTTTCTGAGAGTTTCATACTGATGACCTTAATGTGTGTACTCACACAGCAGTCACTTTCCACGGGCCATGGCATGAAGCATGCCCTATTTTTGTCCGTGATTATAGATCCCTCATGTACATTATAGCCTATGGGTCCGTGAAAACCACAGGCACAGCATGGATGCCATTTTCACGGATCATTGCTAGGAGATGCTCTGGAAATTAATTTTCAGTGGAGCAGTGTGCATGGAATACAGGGGGGAAAAAAACGGACAAATGGACCAAACACGGATCCTTAACGGACATCTTTACAGATTAACCATTGACCATCTTGTTATGGATGTCATCACAGACACGGATATGTGAAAGAGGCCTTATGAGGAAAGCTGAATTAAGAGGAGCAAAACCATTAATTATTTTGGTTTACTTCGGGAATTCTCTGAAATGTTCGCCAACAAGGGAGCTTGTGTAAGTTTCTGGTGTAAAGTGTGCCTGTTTTCTGGTGCATGTTAATAAAGGTCCTAGAGGTCCTGCCCCCTTTTCGTAAAAGTGGCGAGGGTAGCAGAAAATGCAAAAATGTCACAAATCACAGGCTTCAGCAGTAAACAGTACAAGACCTCTGAGGCTAGTGATTGGCTGCAGCGGTCATGCTTGGTGTACGGGAACATCACCGTTGCAGCTTTGTAAATAAAGTCTGACCAGGAGGACCAATGCTAGTTGGAAACAGTAAGAAAAAAATACTTTAACCCCTTCCTACCGTTTAGACCAGTTTCACACTGGACTGGAGTTAAAGGGAGTCTGTCACCTGATTTTCACCTATATAACTAAGAGCACAGAAGATTGCAGACACATCCCAGACATATTACATGTCCAGGAAAAGCACTTTTATTCTGCTGGAAAACAGCTCCCAAGTGCCCAAAGCAAACCAGACTGAAGAGGGGAGGGCTGCTTTAGCTGCTCATATGTTGGGATTGGTAGCAGATAGAAAAATGGTTCTGAGCTTCTATGAAGGCTGGCATTCCAAGCTTTCAAATAAAACCAAAATCACAGCATCAACTATATCAGAAGATATAGCTGTCAGAAATCAAGTTGGGAGAGAAAGCTGTTCTTAGTTTCACTTTCAGCTGGGCACTTGGGAGCTGTTTTCCTACAGAATAAAAGTGCTTTTCCTGGACATGTAATACAGTATTGTTACAATGGGTCCATTGTAACAATACCTTGTCCGCAACACGGACAAGAATATGACATGGTCTATTTATTTGCTGCACGGCCATGCAGACATACGGACGAGGAATGCACACAGCAGGGTTGGATTTTTGGGGAGATTTTAGAGTAGCAGTAACTTGCAAGTTGCACTGTGACCCCATTCAGCTGGATGGTAGAGCGGCCATAGAACAAGCCTTAGCCATGCAACCGGTGCCACAGCCAAGATCGCCGAGCGGTCTCAGGGTACGGTCAGGATTCCTGATGCAGTTTTGGAAGCCAAAATCAAGAGTGGATAAGTATAAAGGGCAGATCTGATTTCTCTTTTTTGAAGTCAATCCTGATTTTGGCTTCCAAAACTGCACCAAAAGACCCAACCGTGTGGCCGTACCCTACATGTAGTATAGTACTCATCATAGCACGTATGACTGCAGGCTAAATCACCCGCTTCTCCAAAAATCTTCTGAACAGGGCTACTCCCAGACTCAGTCATCTTTGGAATTGTTCCATCTATTAATTTCTCATCAATGCAGTCCGGACATATCATGATGGTTACAAACCCTTGTCATGTATGTGTTGCACTGTCAGCAGGTTGGGCAGACTTTGAATAGCACTCAGGTCAGGAGTGCACCATTGACTGGACAGTACAGTGGTAATGGCAGGCTACAATTCTGAAAACACTGGGGAACCCATAGACATTAGGGGGGTGGGGGTATTTATTAAGACCAGCTTTTTTCTACACTGGTCTCTAGTCCCTCTGCACTGCTGGAGGAAGCGCCAAAGTTATGTAGAGGCGCTTCATCTGGTAGGCTGTGGGACAGACTTAAAGGGGTTATCCCATGTCTAATGTAAAAAATGAAAATCAGACATCATATAGTACATGACAATCTCTTTCTAAAAAAAGCTAGAACCAGCCTTGTACCTCACATGGATCCAGAGATCTCCACATTCATTGCTCTACTAGATTTATATCAAGCTGAAGGCTCAAGGGAAGTGTCTATTCTGTTGCAGCTCAGGGGGCGTGTCCATGCTCTCCCTATCACAGCTCAGGGGGCGTGTCTCAGCTCTCCCTATCACAACTCAGGAGGCAGTTGTAGGATGAAACTGAGCATGTGCGACCTTCTCAGTGAGCAGGTCAAAGAAATAAGAACAACAAACAGCAGGTGGCGCTATACAGATACATTTTATTGAATAGCTCAGTGCCTATGCTAATTGTTTAATTACATGCATTATAAAAGTATTCAGATCCAGGTGCTGGTTTGAAACCTGTAAAATATTTTTTGTGGGACAACCCCTTTAACTGAGCCCTCTTGCTGGTGTAGATTTATTACGCCATTTTCCATGGCAAAAACCAAAACGGAAAATGATAAATGAGCAGGACCTGCCAGCCTGCCTGCTTCCCCACCCACATCAGCTTTGGAAAAGTGGCATGAGCAGGGAAAAGTCCCAAGTTTTGTCACACATATGCTATGCGCCAAGGCTTGCAACACCTTTATGCCATTATTGGAGTGATAAATGTCCTCCTAGATCAGGGATGGCCAACTGCTGTAGGAAGTGGGCATTCTGGGAGTTGTAGTTTTTCAACAGCTGGAGAGCCTCAGGTTAGCCATTCCTGACCTAGATCTTTGTTGATGGATACCTTACCACCCAAAAAGTAATAAGCTCCCTGATATCTGTCATGGGGAATAAGTTGGATGGACTTTTAGGTTTTTAATATTTTGTTCACAGATGTCAGGTAAAACATTTATGCTGGTGGAGAATTTGGGTCTGATAGGAGCTGCCGGGCCATCAATCGCTTTGTGACCTCTAATGTCTATGGGCAGCTTTAGGGATCAAAACTACATGTAATGGATTGTCCTACAGCGCACAACGATCCCTACCATGAGACAAGTATGTAATGTGGTCAATGGGTTACAGGTATAGCTAAAATAAAACATCCAAAAACTGTATAACAATAGAATAAAGCTAATAATACAATGTCCACATCTACTAAATGTAATAACACTGCAGCATTTTCATTACACATCAACGACCATCACTATGAATAAAACTAATCTTCTGGGGTCATCAATAAAGCCAACTTAAAGGGGTATGCCCATCTTAGACATTTATAGCATATCCCATACAACTTTACAATGCCAGCGGCCCCCTGACCCATTCTGGAGATAGGCGAGAGACTTCTATGGCACGTCCTGCAGATGGGCACACCCCTTTAAACCAGGTAATGCTGGGGGTCTGTACGTCAGTGACACCACCCAAAAAAATTGAGAACCTGGCAATGTCACGCTTGGGCACAGCAACTGAAGCTATTCAGGCACTCCATGTAAGACTGATTCCTTAGAGTCTGGAAAAACTACTAAATTTGGAATTACAATGGGAAAACCTATTTTATTTACTAGATTTTCCCTTTAAAAGTTGATGCCTCTAGGCTGAGACAGAGAAAGTTTCATCCTATGGGCCAGGGACCACCATGAATGGTACTTGTTGGAGCACAGGTTCAGGATGCCCCATCACATAGAATGCACATGGGGGCAGCCCCCCTGGAGATTGAGAAATGCCTGGGGTATCACAGGCAGGGCAGCACATGGGCCGGCTCTGCAGCATACAGCACCCTCAATCCTAGCAGCCAGACATGTCAATGGAGAGATGACCCCCATCATCCACTCCCTCCCCGCAGCTGGACATTCCTGTACATACATACCGCACATGTGACAAGCTCAGCGCCGGGGACTACACATCCTATGGCTTCACAGGATCACCCATTCCTGCACAACCCAGCGAGCTCCGCTGCACCACTGCCTCACATAGCAACCACTTACCCGGCCGTAATCCCTGCCGGACCCCGGGTCACTCCCTCTCCATCCCCTGCTGTCTCTCCGCCCGATGCGCTGCCCGACACCCCCCTTGACCGTAGCCTGCGCATGCGCGCACAGTCTGGAGGTGGGGGGAGAGAGAGCAAGGTGGTCACATCACGCCGCTGTATGATTGGCGGGCACTGGGGGGTCTTGTTGGTATAGCAACGTGCGCCATCTTGTGGCTGGCACGGTTTCTTACTAGCTGCGAAATCAGTTCATGTATTCCCTCTCCTTTTCAATGCGTTATATTCTATCACATGTGCCCAGACCCAGAAGTCATTATCTATTAATGTTATAAGTAACCACAGGTTGGGAAACGTTCACACTTCAACTGCAGTTCTGTCATTATAGATTCCCAATGCAAAGTGCCCCAGCGTTCTGAGAGAAAATGCGTAAAAAAAAGAAACATGAACTTATTATGTGTATTAGGCTATATTCACATCAGCGTTTGAATTTTTTTTTTATTGTGCTACAACAAAAATAATTTGTCTCATTACTGAGACAAATAGAGCCAGACAGACGCCATCGACTACAATGGAGTCCATTCAGTATACATTCGGGGGTCCACTTTTTCGGTGTAAAATGCACTTTTTTGTCCACTCTTTTCGGTGCAATCTTGAGATGAAGCCAGCAAACAGTGCCTCCAACGCAGGTGTATACAAGCCCTAAATGCGCTATTTTGATTAACCCCTTTAAGAGATACAAGCCATTTTTCCAGCATGGGTGCGATGCGTGAAGTGAACACATAGCACCCGCACTGAATCCTGACCCATTTATTTCAATGGGTCTGTGCACATGAGCGTTTTCTTCATGCATCAGTTCTGTGCTGAGTGAGAATTGCAGCACGTTCTATATTCTGCGTTTTTCACACAGCCCTAGCCCCATAGAAGAGAATGGGGCTTCAGTTAAAAAATGCATTGCATCCTGAAGCAAATGTGGATGCAATGCATTTTTCACTGATGGTTGCTAAGAGATGTTGTTTGTAAACCTTCAGGTTTTTTTTACGCGCTTGAAAATGGCATCAAAACGCATTGCACCTGCACGTAAAAAACTGAACAACTGAACGCAATCGCAGACAAAACTGACTGAACAAAATGGTGCACGTTTCACTGAACGCACCCTGAACACATCCGGAGCCAATCAACCACGCTCGTGTGAAAGAGACCTCTCACTAGGTTTTGAGCCGTTAAATCATATAGCTGGCGTTTAGCTTTCTAAGGGCTTATGCACACCAGCAATATTACCCTAGCGCAAGTATAGTCAGCGAAAAACTGGCGTTTTTCTCTCACGTTTGCTTCAGTGATTTTTGCAATTCTGTTAAAGGGGCTATTCGGCCTAAAAGCCAACAACTAGGGATGAGCGAACCTGACGTTTAGGCACTAGAGGAATTCTGTTAGCACGGAATATAATGGAATTCTATGACAGAATGCAAATGGAAGCTTTTTCATTTTGATCTGTCACAGGCTCACGCACATGAATGTATGTTCTTTCTGTGTCGGTTCTATTTTTTTTGCAGACCGTATGCGGAACCATTCATTTCAATTGGTCCACAAAAAAAAAAATGAAAGTTAGGGCTTGTTCACACAGCCGTTGTGCGTCCGTGGCCGTATTGCGGCCAGTGAATGGGTCCGTAATCCTGGAGGTGCGGAACGGAGGTACGGATCAGAACCCCACGGAAGCACTAGCAGTTTTTTTTGTGCAGCCATCATCAGTTTTATGCATTTCTGACATGCGTGAAGAATAACACACAGCATGTCCTAGCGGCAACCACCACTTACAAAAGGACCGTCCGTCGGTGTGGTTTTGTTTTTTCCCTGGCTTGAATGGGCAAGACCTGCATGAAAAACACAGTGTATGCCACCAGTGTTCCCTGTGCAGCTTACTTTGTGCCTCCGCTCACGGCCTGTCCTGGCCCGCTCACCGCCGCAGCCTGGACTTTATTGTGTATGCCTGTTCCGATAGGGAAGCCCTGCTGTGGTGGGCTCGGAACAGGCATACACCATACTTCCCTCTCCTGTGCGGCGCTCCCAGCAGGCCCCGCCTCCTCCCTAATGCCGCGATTCTGGACATGGAGAACCAGTGCAGCGCGGCAACAAGAAAAAGAAGAAGAGAGAACAAGGCCCCAGTGTGGAAGTGGCGTCTGAGATCCCCCAAGGGCCAAGTAACTGTAAGTATTCATGTGTGTTTGTGTGTGAGTATACTCTATGCAACACAATATACAGTATACCTCTACACTGTGTATATACTGTACATTGTACAGCATGGCACAGAGGATATATTGTCATGGTGTAATCGCCATGCATTTGCTGTAAAGTATACATTATAATCCCTGTACCATGCTATACAATGTACAGTATAATCCCTACACCATGCTGTATAATATACAGTATAATCCGTACACTGTGCTGTATAGTATACAGTAGAATCCCTACACCATGCTGTATAATGTACAGTATAATCCCTACACCATGCTGTATAATATACAGTATAATCCATACACTATGCTGTATAATATACAGTATAATCCGTACACCATGCTGTATAATATACAGTATAATCCATACACTATGCTGTATAATATACAGTATAATCCGTACACCATGCTGTATAATATACAGTATAATCCATATACCATGCTGTATAATATACAGTATAATCCGTACACCGTGCTGTATAAAATACAGTATAATCTGTGCATCATGCTGTATAATATACAGTATAATCCATACATCATGCTGTATAATATACCGTATAATCCGTACACCATGCTGTATAATATACAGTATAATCCGTACACATGCTGTACAATATACAGTATAATACGTACACCATGCTGTACAATGTACATTACATTCCATACCATATAATATACAGTATAATCCATACACCATACCGTACAATATACAGTACACCTACACGGTGGGGTTATGCTATATATTGTATGGCATGGTTTATGAACTATACTGTATATTATACAGCATGGTGTATGGATTATAATGTATATGTTAGGACATGGTGTACGGATTATACTGTATATTATACAGCATGGTGTACGGATTATACTGTATATTATATAGCATGGTGTACGGATTATACTGTGTATTATACAGCATGGTGTAGGGATTACACTGTATATTATACAGCATGGTGTACGGATTATACTGTATATTATATAGCATGGTGTACGGATTATACTGTATACTATACAGCATGGTGTACGGATTATACTGTATACTATACAGCATGGTGTACAGAATATACTGTATATTATACAGCATGGTGTACGGATTATACTGTATATTATACAGCATGGAGTACAGATTATACTGTATATTATACAGCATGGTGTAGGGATTATACTGTATATTATACTGCATGGTGTACAGATTATACTGTATATTATACAGCATGGTGTACGGATTATACTGTATATTATACAGCATGGTGTACGGATTATAATGTATATTATACAGCATGGTGTACGGATTATACTGTATATTATACAGCATGGTGTACGGATTATAATGTATATTACACAGCATGGTGTATGGATTATACTGTATTATACGAGATGGTGCAGGGGTTACACTGTATGTATTTGATGTGACAATTATCTTAGGTTTTCCTATCGCCCACCTTTGATGGTGCTGTGCCCAGCTCTGAGCCGATCCCGCCCAGGCTTAGAGGGAACACTGTATGCCACGTGTTTGGTTGTGATTTTCACACAGACTCATTCATTTCTATGAAGTACTTCTTTCGTGAAAAAAAAAGCAAAATATAGAACATCATGCAGATTTTTTTTTTACGCAGGGCAATCTTGTATGAGAGAAGATGCCCATGTGCATAAAGCCATTGACGTTAAAGGGATTTTCTGAGATTTTCATATTGATGGTCTTTCCTTTTACTTTTTGTGACACCCCCATTTCCTCACAGATTGTAAGCTCTTGTGAGGATCATCCTCAGGATAAGCCATCAATACCTGATCATTGGGGGTCCAACTCCCGACACCCCTGTCGATCAGTTGTTAGAAAAGACCTTGGAGCTCCAGTGAGCGCTGCAGCCTCTTCCTAGGCCAGTGACGTCACCGTACATCGGTCACATGGCCTGGGCACAGCTCAGCCCTATTGAAGTGAATGGAGCTGAGCTGTGAGACCACACACAGCTGCCATACAATATATGGCCCTGTGCTTGGTAAGATGCGAGGGCACCTCCTCAAACAGCTGATCATAAGGGGTCCCTGGTGTTGGATGATCTGCTGAGGATAGGTCATCAATATTATAAACCCCTTTAATACTGTGGATCCCACATAAAATATATGCCACGCAGTATACTTTTTTTCTCTGTCAATGGGCGATGTATGCCATTTTATAGCATACAAGGACACGCCCCTTGCGCATTCCACTTGAAAAACCTACCAGAGAAATGAATGTGGAGATCTCTGGATCCATGTGAGATACAGAACTGGTTCTAGCTTTTGTCAGAAAGAGATTGTCATGTACTATATGATGTCTGATTTTCATTTTTTTTTTTTGCATTTATTCTACATTTTTCAAACCAGCACCTGGATCTGAATACTTTTGTAATTGCATTTAATTACAAATTTTGCATAGCCACTGAGTTATCCAATAAAATATATCTGTATATCTGTATCGCCACCTGCTGTTTGTTCTTTTTCTTATTTCTTTGACCTACTCACTGAGAAGGCCAAAGAAAATTGCACAAGCTCAGTTTCATCCTTCAACTGCCTCGTGAGCAGGGAGAGCATGGGCACGCCCCCTGAGCTGTGATAGGGAGAGCATGGGCACGCCCCCTGAGCTGCAGCAGAAAAGACACACCCCTTGAGCTGTCAGTTTGACATAAATCTATTAGAACAATGAATGGGGAAATCTCTGGATCCACGTGAGGTACAGGGCTGGTTCTAGCTTTGTTAGAGATTGTCATGTACTATATGATTTCTGATTCTCATTTTTTATATTAGTCATGGGAAAACCCCTTTAACTCATGAAGCACTCAAGCAAAAAATGTATTTGTGCTTATAATGCTAACCCAGCAGCAGTATTCTAGAAGTGTAACTTACCATTGTATAGACAGGGTATCAATATTCCCTGTGTGGCTGACTTCCTGTGACTTACCACACCTTTACATCAGCATCTATCCAATCTCTCCTGACAGAACCCTTCTCACTTACAGTAGCTCCACTCTCCTCTGTTTCCCCATACATAGACTACAGCTGAAGATGTAATTTTTGGCTTATCTGAGGGACAGTGCAGTGATATAGTCACTATCTGTGAGTGCTGTGTGCAGCATCTCCAGTGTATTTCTTTGTGATACAGCCTCACATTTCTCTATCCTGCATCCTGCTTGTAAGAGCTGACTGTGATGAACCTATCACAGCAGGAGACAGGGGAGACAGGCTGAAGCTTCATCAGACAGGATAGACTGAGTCTGAGACTCTGTGGTGTGAGTTACGCTAGGTTCAGATTATGCTAGGCTCACATTATCATTATGCCTGTTCCAGTATAAATGCCGGCTGGCAGAAAGACAAAAACTGCTGTATGCATCAGTATTTCTCCGGCTGAAAGCTGGCATTTATACCAGAAAGAGTTCACAGTCAATGGGGATCCGGCAGGTCCCTGCGTTATCTGGCTATGCCGGATACAGTGAATTCATAACGCTACTGTGTATGTAGCCTTAGGGGAGAGCAGTTCTGTGCCACTGATTTATCATGTGCTGCCCTTAGACAGACTATGTTCACACATTACATTTTACCATGGGTTTCCCTGTGATTCAATAACATATTTGTCATATTTGTCTAGCATCTGCGGTTTCCACGTGGAAATGGACAATCTTTTTTTTTTTTACTACAATGTGAATTCCTATTTAAATCAAAGGAACACTTTGGTTAGAAAGTCATCAAAAATCCATCATGTGAACATACCCTCACAAGAACCATAGTGCGGGAGGGAAATCAAGATGACAGAAAACCCATACAAAACAACAAACTACTGTATACATAAGGTATACACAATAGCTTCTATGTTATTTATTAACCCCTTAAATGGTTAGGTTTGTTACTTAAGGACACTGCTTATTTTTTTCCTTTTTTCTTTTACCTTCATATTCAGAAGGTCAAGACTTGTCTTTTTTCTTTTTTTTTGTGGGACAAGATGCATTTTTCACTGCCACCATTTTGAGGTACCTATAACTTATTGATTAAAGGCTATGTACACCTTTGGGGGCCATTTTTATTATTGCATTGTACTTATTTTGAGCAAAAAAAAACAAAAACAAACATTTTTCTCAATTGGTCTTTACAACTTCTGCTGTAGTAGAAGTCTGTGAATTTTTTGTCTTTTCCGTCATCAGGGGAGCAGACGGACTCTTTATCTCTGCCTTCTCACATTATAAACATTCATTCAAGCCCAATCCTTATCTTGCTGATAAGAATGTGGCTTAAAAAAGTGTTTATGACCTCTTAGTAGTTTAGAGTTAAGGTTTATTAGATGACCAGCACAAAGTGAAAGTACCAGTCACACAGTTAGAAAAACCTTTAACTGTTTGTGACAGAATGGTTCAATATTTTTTAATAAAGGTCAATTGAAAATATTCTTTTTAGCCAAAAACAAAAATCGCCTCTGAAGATGTACATAGCCTTTAACTTTTATTAAGTCGTTATGGAAGGAATTAAAAAAAAATATCAATTTAGACATTGGAGGGTTATACATTTTGAATTTTGTAGCATTCACTATGTGGCATAAATAATGCATTACCTTTATTCTGTGGGTCACATGATTATCACAACCAATCAGGTCAATGATTGGCTGCAGCAGTGTCCAGTGTATACAGCATGTTTTCACTGCAGCCAAGAAGATGATGTCACAGCTGCAGCTTTGGCGAGGATCGGAGTGGCGGCATTAGAAGTAGGGGGATAAAATAGGTATGTATATATTATTTCATCACAATTGCTGGTTGGGTGAGGGGGGATTTTTTTAGAATATGTCAGACAGCCAGGGTTGCTATTAACTCTTTCTTTCCTGACGAGGATGTGGTAAGCAGATATAAACTGTGACAACTGTAAAAGCGATAAATCTCTGCCACTCTTTAAAAACCACTTTATTGGAAAATCCTTAAACACAAGTTATACCATGTCCGAAACGCATAGGTACGGTTTTTAATCGTTGTACAAGATGTTTGAACAAAGTTTCCAATAAAGAAGTGAAGTTTTTACAGAGTGCTGGAGATTTATAGTTTTGAATTTGTTCATTCACCTTATTCCGGCTCAGGACATCTCCTAGCACCTGTTATTTGGACATCCTACAGAGACGAGGCGGTGAGTATGTTCCGTTTTTTCCTGTGTGTCTTACAACTGTAAAAGGCTAGATGTAACTTGTATATACTGCACGTTTTGAACTGTATTTATGTGGTTTCAGCAGCAATCAGGGCAATATAATGCTTAAACAGTCTCTACAACACCACATTAACCCTTTCGCGCCCGGAGGTTTTTTCGGTTATGCATTTTCGTTTAGCGCTCCCTGCCTTCAAACAGCCATAACTCTTTTATTTTTCTGTTCACATAGCTGTATGAGGGCTTGTTTTTTGCGGGACAAGTTGTACTTTCCAACGCCACCATTTAATATTGCATACGGTGTAGTGGGAAGCGGGAAAAAAATTCCAAACCGGGTGAAATTGCAAAGAAAACGCTATTCCTCTACAGTTCTACGGGTTTCTTATTTACAGCGTTCGATGTGCATTAAAACTGATCCATTACTTTCATTCTACTGGTCAGTACGAATCCGGCAATACCTAATATGTATAGTTTTTCCTGCGTTTTCATAGTGATAAAATAATTAGAAAGTTGCCCTTTTTTTTTTTCCTTGTCAAATCTTGACCCCTATAACTTTTTGGTATTTATGTGTACAGAGCTGTATGGGGGCTCATTTTTTGCGGGACGATCTGAAGTTTTTATTGATACCATTCTGGGGTGTGTATGACTTTTTGATCACTTTTTATTTAATTTTTTTTAGAAAAAAAAAGCGACAAAAAAACGGCAAATCGCCATTTGGACGCTTTTTTCCGCCACACAATTCGCCGTATTGGAATTTTTTTTTTTATATTTTAAAAGTACGGGCGTTTTAGGTCACGGTGATACCCATGATGTCTATATTTATTGTTATTTAGGTATTTATTTTTTACTTATACGGAAAGGGGGGTGATTTGAACTTTTATATCTTTTTTATTTTTTATATATTTTTTAACATTTTTTTTTAATTTTTTTTACTATTTGAAAGCTCAAATATGGGCTTATATATTGTGGCTTTTTTTTTTTCTTTATGAGCAATTATGGATTTTATAGACTCAGAAATCCATGAATTGCTCATTTCTTATCCTGGCCTGCCATCTAGTGGCCAGAATTAGAATTGCACTTTGAAAACTGTAATCCTCACCAGCGAGGATTACAGTTTTCATATGGTGTACAGACACCCCGATTGGCCACACGGGGTGTCTGTACACCACCCGGAAGCGGGGTGTCTGTACACCACCCGGGTTGAGACGCAACTAGATGCCGTGATCACGTGTGATCACGGCATCTAATCTCCGAGGAAGACGCCGCCGATGGCGGTAAGTAGCGGCAAGTCTCTGCTGTTAGAAACAGCAGAGACTTGCCGGCCATGACGCCCGCCGCACCCGCGAGCGGGCGCCATGTGCCCGCATCGCCCCAGCGCCGTACATGTACGGCGCTGGGCGCGAAGGGGTTAAAGGTGTTATCCAGTAATGGAAAATCATGAACTATCCTCAGGATAGGTCATCATTACCAAATCAGTGGGAGTCTGAGTCCCGACACCCCCCATGATCAGCTGTTTCAGGGAGCTGCCACTTTCATTGTATAGCAGCTGTGCTTGGTATTGTAGCTCAGCCCCATTCACTTTATTGGGGCTGATCTGCAACTAGGCCATGTGACCAATGTATGGTGACGTCACATGGTACAGGAAGAGGCTGCGGCACTCATGAGGACAGCTGATCCAACACCCAGGATCCCCTCCGACCTAATACTGATGACCTCTCCTGAAGATAGGTCATCAATATTAATTACCGAATAACCCCTTTAACTCTTGATTGATCTGGGGGATAACTTCAAAACAATATTGTGCTTCTGCATATAGCGGCTGCCCTTTTCTAGAGATGTATGTCCTGGGGGTGCAACCTGTGTTCTCCATTAGTGCTATGACTTGTACACTCCTGGGCTCCACTTACCCCATGCTGTGGTATCTGGCTGGTTCTATTGCTGTTACTCTGTGCCAGGACTGTAAGGGTTCTGGCACATAGTGCAGTTCTGACATGCAGTTAGGATGCAGTTTTTTTTATTGTAGCTAGCTGAAATTGAATCATTCCCACTATGCAGAACACCAGGGGTTAATAAGGCTGCTAAACTGGCTACATTGGAAACTGCATCCCGAATGCATGTCAGAACCACACTGTGTGCCAGCACCCTCAGGCTGAAACTTCTCCTCTCCTAACGCTCATTCTCCACTCTAACTATTCAGGTATCTGGGCTCTGGCTCTGAGGTGCACATCAGGTCTCTGCACAAATGTGCACACACTGGAGCAGTATATGCTGCGTGCTTCATGTCCTGACCGATTCTCTTTTCCTTGCTGTCCTGATGAAACATCTGCTACCCTTTACTGATGTAAGATGTTCAGGGACATCAATTTTTTTGATGATATAGCATAAGGATACGACTACTTGACAGAAAGACACAGGAATGTCACACAATGCAAAAATATGTGTGACTTGACTGCCACTTGCTGTTGCTTGCAACTTACATTAAAGTGAAACTCGTGCACAACTTGCGACCTGCAACACAGTATCCATGAACTCTGTCATATACTGCACTGCAAAATTATCGACAATCATTATGTGCAATGTCTCGTGACTTTCTTGTCACACAAAGCATGTCGCCCTTTAGCCATTCCCAAAATTAAGAATCTGCGAATTTAAAATGCACACCACAGGTCAAATTACACTGCAGATTTTTATTTTTTTTTGCATTGTGCCTGGGAGAGTTTTAAAATCTTATCCATTCATTTTGCTGGTACTGTAAAATGCTGCAGATTTGCTGCACATGTAATTACCACTAGCAAATCCTTATGCCCCTTGCACACGAGCGGGAGACTCGCATGTCTTCCGCAACGCATCTACAGGGCTGGACTCCTGCACTGACTGGGATCGCATATAATGCTCTGCGATCCCTGTCAGTGCCGAGTCCAGCCCTGTAGATGCGTTGCGGGAGACATGCGAGTCTCCCGCTCGTGTGAAAGGGGCATTATAGTTTCAGTCCCATGAGGAGGTACTCTAAAAACATTTAATAAAAATACAACACAATGTGCTGTCCGCATCCATACTTCTTTTCCACGACAGCTGCAAAAAGAATAGAACATGTATTTTTCTTGTCCTTTTATGTCCTAACAGAGGGCAGGATGTACCGATCCACAAAATGCAGAACGCACAAGGGCGGTATCCGTGTTTTGAAGATACATAATTTGCAT
Source organism: Rhinella marina (assembly GCA_900303285.1). NCBI lineage: Eukaryota > Metazoa > Chordata > Amphibia > Anura > Bufonidae > Rhinella > Rhinella marina. Next base: position 60,294 of record ONZH01024415.1, on the reverse strand, counting down.
ACCACAAAAGCAGATACGGTTGTATGCAGGAGGCCTAAAGTTGATCAAAATGGATAATGATTGTTCAGTGGGTGAAATGTGACAATGAATGATTGTTCTAGCTGACTGATGACTGTCATCTTGAAAGAAATCACGTGCGTTTAATATTTTGCAATTCACTATTCCTTAATTGTAATCGGCCATTACATGGATGATCTTTCCATGAAGTTTGATCCTCTGTAATGCATTATGCCTTAAAACGTGTATAGCTGCAATGACGTAATGAAAGTTTACTGCATGTACTTTTTATTTTTACAAAGCAAAGCTACAGACACAGATATACACATTACAAATATATTTTTAGATATTATGTTGGGCAGTCTAGTTGGCACATATTTTGTTACTGTCATTAATGCAGGTACTTGCTTGGCTCAAAAATGGAAAAAGCCCTAGGCTACTTTCACACTAGCGTTTTAAAATTCCGGTATTGAGTTCCGTCATAGGGGCTCAACACCGGAATAAAACGCTTCAGTTTTGTCCCCATTCATTCATTGTCAATGGGGACAAAACTGAACTGAAGACAACGGAATGCTCCTGAAAGCATTCCGTTCCGTCTTCAGACCGGAGAACAAACCTCAGCATGCTGCAGTTTTCTCTCCGGTCCAGGCATCCGCACCAAGACGGATCCGGAATGACCCCCAATGCAAGTCAATGGGGGTGGATCCGTCTGGTGTGACCACAATGGTAACCGGATCCGCCCTCCATTGACTTTCAATGGAGTTCATTACGGATCCGGCTACACATAGACACATACAGACATAGACATACATATAAACATAAACATACACACACATATAGACATACAAATACACATACATACTTACATGCACCCCGGCAGGTCTTCGGAGCGTAGGAGGGACAGGACGGCGCGCACAGATGACGATTCCACCAGGCGCCCAGCAGAGGGCGCTGTGGGGAATCGTCACCTGTGCGAGCCGTCCTGTCCCTCCGACACCCCGAAGACCTGCCGGGAGCATGTAAGTATGTATGTGTGTTTGTTTGTCTATATGTGTGTGTATGTTTGTTTATGTGTATGTATGTACTGTGTGACATGTGTGGGGCCGGAGCGCGGTTCCGGCTCCACACATGTCACTGCGGCAGTCCTGATCCGGCAGCACCCTTCACCTGCCGGATCAGGCCTGCCGCCAGTGTGAAAGTAGCCTTAGGCATGTATTTGTACCAACCCAAAGATATATTTTCACAGCATGTTCCCTTTGGCCAACCTTGTGTTACTTAATAAGTGTACTGCAAATATTGTCATTAGAAGGGTTAAATTAGAGAAAGGTGAGCCGTTAACGGTGAGAAGGTGAGAACAATATTATGCAATGCTCTTAAGAAATCAGATTACAAACAGTGGAGTTTTTTTTTTTTTTCAGAAATACAATGCCATAATTAAAGTACGTGGATTATAGTGTTAAGTTTGGGACTGAACTTAACCGGAACTTAATGGGAGATGCATAAATATGTATGCAGTAATCTTCTCCTCAGGCTAGGGCTGTACCTTGACTTTTTGTAACACTTTTAAAGGGGCTTTCCAAGACTTTATCACTGATAAACTATCCTCAGGATAGGTAATCAGTATCTGATCGTTGGGGATCAGACAGCCGGGACCCCCGCCTATCAGCTGCTTGAGAATCTGGCGTCACGTTCATCGGTCACGTGGCATAGGCACAGCTGAGTACCATGTGACGTCACCGTACATTGGTCACATGGCCTACTTGCAGCTCAGCCCCAATAAAGTGAATGGGGCTGAGCGCGATACCAAGCACAGCCACTATACAATGTACGGCGCTGTACTTGGTAAGCAGGGAGAAGGCTGCTGCCTTCCTCCTGGTGCCTTCTCAAACAGCTGAGGGGTCCCGGGTGTCAGACCCTCACAATCAGATACTGATGACCTATCCTGAGGATAGGTCATCAGTATTAAAATCTGGGAAAACCCCCTTAATGGATTTTAATGGTCTATTCTGGTTATATCAAGTTATTCCTTATTAGATCGGTGGGACTCTAACCACTGGAACATCCACCACTGTAACCCACATTGTATGGGCTCATAAGCTTGTGCATATGAGTTCATACTCAGTACTTACTAAAGGACCTTTAATACAGACCAATAATCAGGCCAGTTACCAGGGATGAATATTTGTAGAAACGTTTCTTCTCAATAATTGTCCCATGTATATTTACTAGCAACCATCTGATGCATAGCAGATAAACAGGGATCTGCTGCCCAGAAACAGTCATTCTCTATGGGGACAAGCGATCGCCCTAGACATCTCTCGTCCCCATATAGAGGAGATGATTGTTGTGTGTAAATGCAGTACTCACCTCCTCATATGATCATGTAACATAGTAACATAGTAACATAGTTTATAAGGCCGAAAAAAAATATGTCCATCCAGTTCGCCCTGTTATTCTACAAGTTGATCCAGAGGAAGGCAAAAAACCCCTGTGAGGTAGAAGCCAATGTTCCTCACTTTAGGGGAAAAAATTCCTTCCCGACTCCAATCAGGCAATCAGAATTACTCCCTGGATCAACGACCCCTCTCTAGTAACTATAACCTGTAATATTATTACACTCCAGAAATACATCCAGGCCCCGGAACTCTTTTAGTGAACTTACTATCACCACCTCCTCAGGCAGAGAGTTCCATAGTCTCACTGCTCTTACCGTGAAGAATCCTCTTCTATGTTTGTGTACAAAACTTCTTTCCTCCAGACGCAGAGGATGTCCCCTCGTCACAGTCACAGTCCTGGGGATAAATAGATGATGAGAGAGATCTCTGTACTGACCCCTGATATATTTATACATAGTTATTAGATCTCCCCTCAGTCGTCTTTTTTCTAAAGTAAATAAGCCTAATTTTAATAATCTTTCTGGGTACTGTAGTCCACCCATTCCAGTTATTACTTTAGCTGCCTTCCTCTGAACCCTCTCCAGCTCTGCTATGTCTGCCTTGTTCACAGGAGCCCAGAACTGTACACAGTACTCCATGTGTGGTCTGACTAGTGATTTGTAAAGTGGCAGGACTATGTTCTCATCATGGGCATCTATGCCTCTTTTGATGCAACCCATTATCTTATTGGCCTTGGCAGTAGCTGTCTGACACTGGTTTCTACAGTTTCGTTTGCTGTTTACTAAAATTCCTAGGTCCTTTTCCATGTCAGTGTTATCCAGTGTTTTATCATTTAGTATGTACTGGTGACTTGCATTATTCCTTCCCATGTGCATAACCTTACATTTGTCAGTGTTAAAACTCATCTGCCACTTCTCTGCACAAGCCTCAAGTCTATCCAGGTCCCTCTGTAGCAGTGTACTGTCCACTTCTGTGTTAATTACTTTACACAGTTTAGTGTCATCTGCAAAAATTGATATTTTACTGTGCAAGCCTTCTACAAGATCATTAATAAATATATTGAAGAGAATAGGGCCCAGTACTGACCCCTGTGGTACTCCACTACTGACAGTGACCCAATCTGAGTGTGTACCGTTAATAACCACCCTCTGAGCCAGTTACCCACATACAGACATTTTCTCCCAGGCCAAGCATTCTCATTTTATATATTAACCTTTTATGTGATACAGTGTCAAATGCTTTGGAGAAGTCCAGATATACGACATCCATTGATTCGCCGAGGTCAAATCTAGAACTTACCTCCTCATAGAAACTGATTAAATTGGTTTGACATGACCGATCCCTCATGAAGCCATGCTGATATGGAGTTATTTGCTTATTTTCATTGAGGTTCTCCAAGATAGCATCTCTTAGAAAACCTTCAAACAGTTTACCCACGACAGATGTTAAACTTACCGGCCTATAGTTCCCGGGCTCTGTTTTTGGACCCTTTTTGAATATTGGCACCACATTTGTTATGCGCCAAACCTGTGGAACACCCTCAGTCAGTATAGAGTCCTTAAATATTAGAAATAAGGGTCTGGCTATGACATTAATTCTCTTAGGATACGGGGGTGTATGCCATCTGGTCCTGGCGATTTGTCTATTTTAATCTTTTTAAGACGCCACTGTACTTCTTCCTGGGTCAGACAGGGCACTTTTAATGGGGAATTTACTTTTATATTCTGCATTTCATCTGACAGTTTATTTTCCTCAGTGAATACAGTGGAGAAAAAAATATTTAGTAGCTTTGCTTTCTCCTCATCACTCTCTGCAACTCCCCCCTCATTACTCTGTAAGGGGCCGACACCTTCAGGTTTATACTTTTTTACCATTTATATAATTGAAGAACATTTTAGGGTTAGTTTTACTTTCTTTGGCGATTAATCTCTCGGTTTCTAGTTTGGCTTTTTTATTTGTCTTTTACATATTCTATTTATTTCCTTATAGTTTTTCAATGCTTCCTCGCTCCCCTCCTGTTTTAGTGATTTAAATGCTTTCTTTTTGTCATTTATTGCTTTCTTTATAGTTCTATTTATCCATTGTTTTTTTCTTGTTTCTTACCCTTTTATTCCCATAAGGTATGTACCTCTCACAATTAGATATTAGGATGCTTTTAAAAATATCCAATTTTGTGGCTGTATTTTTATTTTTGAGGGCTTTGTCCCAGTTAGTTAGGCCTATGGCCTCTCTTAGTTGAATAAATTTAGCTTTTTTGAAGTTTGGTATTTTTGTTCCTCCCTGAAGAAACACTCTTTTGAATGACAATTGGAAGGTTATTATTTTATGGTCACTATTTCCCAGGTGTCCCCCAACCTGCACATCTGTTGTTCTGTTAAGTCTATTGGTTTATACTAAGTCCAATATGGCTGTCCCTCTAGTCGGGTCATGAACCAGTTGGGAAAGGTAATTGTCTTTGGTTATTACCAAGAAACAACCTGTTTCCTTTATGAGAGATATAGGTTTCAGTTTCCCAGTCTATATCTGGGTAGTTGAAGTCCCTCATAATAACGACCTCATTATGATTTGCCGCCTCGTCTATTTCGTTTAGAAGTAGATTTTCTGTGGACTCTGGTATATTAGGTGGTTTATAATAAAATCCTATTAGTATTTTATTATTGTTTTTGGCTCCATGTATTTCTACCCACAGTGACTCCACATCTTCATGTCCCTCACTTATATCTTCCCGGAGTGTGGGCTTTAGACAGGACTTTACATAAAGGTACACCCCCCCCCCTCTCCGGTTTTGGCGATCCTTTCTAAACAGACTGTAAGCCTGTACGTTAACTGCCCAGTCATAGGTATCATCCAGCCATGTATCAGTTATTCCCACTATGTCATAGTCCTCCTCACACATCACTAATTCCAGTTCACCAGTTTTATTAGTCAGGCTTCTGGCATTAGTGTACATACAATTAAGAGGTTGATGTATATTTTTTCCCCTACACCTTTCCTTCTGCACTGTTCTAGTTCCTCCTTACATTCCTCCCCCAGTTCCATTACCTTGCTCCAGGTCTCTATCTGCACTATCTTTCCCTACTATAATGTAGTTACCCTCCCCCCAGTCCAGGGGCGTAGCTATAGGGGAAGCAGGGGAAGCGACTGCTTTGGGGCCCAGACCCACAAAGGGCCCCAATAAGGAGGAAGACTAAAAGAATTTATTGTCAGGGGCCCCTCAACAGTATTATACAATGACATTATATACTGTGACCCTGTAGGAGGAGCAGCTTGTCTTAGAGTTCAATCTTGGTTAGATGCAGGAGTAGGGGTTGCATATGAGTTGGGGGTAGCAAAGAAGTTGCTGGGGGGGTGGGGGCCCGATCAAAAATTAGCTGTGGGGCCCAGTCAGTTGTAGTTACGCCACTGCCCCAGTCCCTAGTTTAAACACTCCTCCAGCCTTTTAGCCATCTTCACCCCCAAAACAGCTGCCCCTTCCCCATTGAGGTGCAGCCCATCCCTATGATAGAGCCTTTTGCCAACAGAGAAGTTGGCCCAATTCTCCAGGAACCCAAACCCCTCCTTCCTACACCAGTTCTTGAGCCACTTATTTACTTCCCTAATCTCCCACTGCCTTTCTTGTGTGGCTTGTGGTATAGGCAGTATTTCGGAAAACACTACCTTCGAGGTCCTAGCCCTAAGCTTATGACTAGAGATGAGCGAATCTATTCGCCGATTCGTTGATTCGTATCGAATCTTGGAAATTTTTAGCTGCAAAGCGAATCCGAATATTAGGTGATTCGCTTCGGCTTTGTACGCATTCGCTACATAGTTTGTCCTATAAATTATACGCTATTGCTACGTATAATATACTGTTGCGTATGAATTCAATTCATTAGCGAAATTTTACTGTTAGTTCGTTTATCGTGTGCAAAAGCCCGGGAAGAAAGCGGTCACCTGACCTAGTGGGCAGGGCTTGCTCTGATTGTCTCAGGCTCGGTAAGCCAGTGACGCATCACTTCTGCTGCGACTGCTGAGACGAGCAGAAGCACTGTGTGTGAAGTTCTGAGACTCTGAGACCTGTGTTGTGAAAATTGGGGTGTAATTGCTCTGGGAATCCATATTACACATATCAGGGATACTGCAGGGCAAGTGCAGGGCCAGTTCAGGGCTAGTAATTAATCAGGCAGGGAGAGAGACAGGGAAAGATAGGGAGAGACAGGGAGATACAAGGACAAAGACCAGCTGCAGGGCCACAGAGTGAAGTGAAAAATGTCTGGAATGGATAAGCAAAAAGGGTCCAGTTCCAGCCAGACCTCGAGCTCTAAAAAAAAGGAAAAGGTGGCACAGGGCAGCACTGCCAAAGGACCTGTAGCCGGAGCATCTACTAGTAGTATTCACAATACTTGGACGTTGTTCCATCAGGCTAACCCACCAAGGCGCAAAATTGTAGTGGAGGAGAAAGTGGATGAGGTAGTGGAATGGATGGCACGCTCATCTCAGTCGGATGATCTGCTGTCATCTGCTGATACAGTATCCATATGTAGCCAGGGGTCAGATTCAGAGCATTCCTCCTGCTCTACCATTCCTCTCCAGCAAAGCCCGTCATTTTCGCACGCACTTTATACGCTTATGCGTACGTGTTCAAAGAGGTTGCGTACCTTTTTACCTGAACGTTCGTTATTAGTTCGCTAAAAGCCATATAATTACGTATATTTTGTACGCAAATTCAACGAATCTATTCGTCGAATATACGAATCTTAGGAAACGCTCAGCGAATGTTCGGCGAATAAAATTTTGCATGATTCGCTCATCTCTACTTGACATAATCCCTAAAATTATTTTTAAGGACACTCCACCTACCTCTAACTTCCAATATGGACCATGACTGCTGGATCTTCTCCAGCCCCTCCCAGTAATCTGTCAACCCGATCCGCGATGTCGAACTGGAGCGCCAGGAAGGCAATCCCGGTTTTTGTGACAGATTGCCCTCTCTGTACCCCTAATAATTGAGTCTCCCACTACCAGCACCTATCTGGCCTGCCCTGCTTTCCTGGTGCCCTGCTTACTGGAGCTGACATTCCCCTGACTGGCAGAGGAAGTGTCCGGCTGCAGCAGTGCTCTCCCTGAAGTGGCATCCCCCTCATCTGCCAAACTTGCAAATTCATGTCATTATCATGAACACACAGTGCACCAACAATTGCCTGTAATATTGGTCCATGTTGCCCATGTAAAAGGACCATTAGTCTTTACAAATAAATGAAGTTGTGGTTACACATGGTACAGGGTGTTCTAGGTTCTTCAGCCACTAGGTGGCGCTTACTGCCTATGGAGTTATATATCTCCCACTAAATTCAGTAATTATATATTCAGATATTGTGGTTGCGATACAGTTGATAACTGCCTCAAAAATCTGCATTTGTAGAATGCATGTGGTTTGACCGCGTTTTCCCAAACTTTTCTGACACATTAATTGGTCACAAAGTTTGTAAAGTTAAAAAAAGTATTTTACATGTTTTACATGTAAAAGGCCAGTTCCATTTTAAGATGTGGTTATTGATGCAGTTAAGAACCACGCCTCAACTACAACATCTGAATAAACCTTAAATTACAATGTGCGGCATATAGATCTGTGCAGAATAAACACATGCGTCATATTCATAAGACACAATTTGTGTTTTTCTCATGTTAGCTTTAGGTGTGGAGCGCTGCATTTTTTATTTTGTGTTGTTTGGAGGTGCTATGTTATTCACATTTTTATGAATGTGCCCCATTGTTTGTAGATTTCAGTATAGTAGGAGGATTTATATACAGAGGTCTTGCAGGGAAGCATTCTAATGTAACAAACTATTCCAGGGACCCCAGCCTAGGCCTGGAGCAGAATTCCTTCTTGTGCCTCCCTACGTAAATTCACTGCATTTTTCTGAAGTCGCCTCTAGGTGCATACAGATTTTACTGCTACCATTGCATTCAATGGTAACTGTATAAATTCCTATGCACTGAACTCCCTCTAGTGGTTGCAGCAGACAGATAGTTTTTTCATATTCTGAAGGGAAGCAGAAGATTTAGGGCTATATGGGGAGATTTATCACTGGATTTATGTCAGATGTCCAGTGTAAATGCATTGAGAAATATGGTGTTTTGCTGTGGAGCCTTTGAGATCGGCATATGTCACTGGGTATGGATACTTAGGGGGAGATTTATCAAAGATCAGTGTTTTATGCTGGTCTTTGAAATCTCCTGCTCATATGCTGGTCTTTGAAATCTCCTGCATCATATATTTGGTGCATCATCAGACAGGCTGTGCACCCAAAGGAAGTCTATGGCAGTTCAGAGCTGACGTAGGTTTCTTTCTTCATTTGTGCCTGAAAACAGGTGCAAGTCACATACGGTGGCTCAGTGGTTAGCAATGATGCCTTGCAGCGCTGAGGTCCTGGGTTAGAATCCAACCATGGACAACATCTGCGTGGAGTTTGTATGTTCTCCCCGTGGTTTCCTTCAGTTACTCTGGTTTCATCCCACACTCCAAAGACATACTGATAGAGAACTTAAATTGTGACAGTGAGTGAAGATAATGGATGTAAAGTGCTGCATTATATGTCAGCACTATACAAGTGAGTATTATAAATAAACTAGCAGAAGGACCCTGCTTTGCCTGGGTACATTTCGTCTATTTTATTTAGTGTTTGTGTTGTCGTTGCAGAGAGAAAGTCAATGCAGCTAACAGTAGTTGATTTTTTACCTTCATTTTTTCAATTCCCATTGGCTGCGGAGTGGGAGGGGGCGTGACCTGACCAGGTCGGGGGCGTGGTTTAGCGGGACTTTGGAGGGGGTTGCTTTTAAGTCTTTCTTTTGCGGGTGGCCTGAATTAAAGGTCGATACCATGGTAATTTATGAGGACACGCAATGGGTAGCAGTGGAAGAAAACATCGCTTCGCACGGGTATATTTAATCTATTTCATTTAGTGTTTCTGGTTGTCGTTGCAGAAAGAAATTCAACCTCCCACCCACCCCTGCAGCTGACAGAAGTTGAATTTTAGCTTCATTTTTTCAATCCCTGTTGGCTGCGGAGTAGGAGGGGCGTGGCCTGACTGAGTCGGGGGCGTGGCTTAGCGAGACCTTGGGCGGGGGTTTTAAGTCCTTCTTTTGAAGGTGGCCTAAATTACAGGTCAATGCCATGGTAATTTATGAGGACACGCAATGAGTAGCAGTGGAAGAAAACATATTTTATTACTACTGAACGGTCTTAGTCTAAAATTAGTGTATTTCATCTATTTCATTTAATGTTTCTGTGTGTCGTTGCAGAGAGAAAGTCAATGCAGCTGACAGAAGTTGATTTTTACCTTCATTTTTTTAATCCCCATTGGCTGCGGAGTGGGAGGGGGCGTGACCTGACCAGGTCGGGGGCGTGGTTTAGCGGGACCTTGGGGTGTTGCTTTTAAGTCCTTCTTTTGAGGGTTACCTGAATTATAGGTCGATACCATAGTAATTTATGAGAACACGCAATGGGTAGCAGTGGAAAAAAACATATTTTATTACTACTGAACGGTCTTAGTCTAAAATTAGTCTAAAACATAAAAGTTATATTTCTGGTAACCGGAATACCCCTTTAACAGTGTCATCCACAGAGCTCTGCCTCTTTCAAGCAACGAATAGAAATGGCTGAGCTTCTCAGTTGGCTGCTAATTACCCGGCTAGGTTGTTATGGAAACCTGTGTGCATGTGGAGAAAATGTCAGTTGGAATTTAAAGTGAAATGCTCCCAGACTTATATTGGCTAATGGAGATCATATTTTGGGAATATCTCGGGAACTGTACGTCCTAGAGAGCTGAGACCTGGTCTAAAACCTTCCCGGACACCTGATGTACCTATGTGCCGAATTTGGTGAAAATCAGTCCAGTAGTTTGGTCGTGCATAGAGAACAGACAGACGGACGGACGGACAGACAGACAGACAGCAGCGAATAGAAATGGCTGAGCTCCTCAGCTGGCTACTAATTACCTGGCTAGGTTGTTATGGAAACCTGTGTCCATGTGGAGAAAATGGCAGTTGGAATTTGAAGTGAAATGCTCCCAGACTAATATTGGCTAATGGAGATCATATTTTGGGAATATCTCGGGAACTGTACGTCCTAGAGAGCTGAGAAAATCGGTCCATAGAGAACAGACAGAGAACAGACATACAGACAGAAACTCATTTTTATAATATTAAGAGATAATTACATCTCCCCAGTAGTATATAAATGGCATGGTTACTTTTCTTTGTATTCTTATACATGACCAGCAGATGGCCCTCTATTCCAATGTAATACTTTTTACCTAGCTATTTTGATTGCAATTTCTGTAGCCTGGTTGATGTTCAGGAGGGTTTATTTTTTCTTTTCCTTTTATCTTCTCTATCACCCTATTTCTGCAAGTGCGTGGAGTATATCAGCAAATCATGAATCCTAGGCAATGGTGTTTTCTTGGGAAGAATAGCAATAGTTCACTAATGGGTGGGCATTAGTATCCTGAGATTACCTGTCTCCATTGTTATATTGTAAGAAACCTGACCTGACAAAAACATCCTATTCGGTTGACCACTGCTACTGCTACAGCTGGATTATAACCCTGCAGTTATTTTGGTCCAAATATGGTCTGCATTTTTTGCGGATCACACACGAACCCATTTATATCTATGGGTCCACAAAAAAATGGAAAGCATACTGTGTGTCCATTCTGCAGTTTTGCAATAAAGGTATTCTTGTTCGTTTTGTGGGCAAGAATAGAAATTGTTACAATGTGTACTCAAAAAAAAAACCCCAATGCAACACGGATGTCATCTTGTGTTGCTCACCCCTGACATTTTTCTGATGTCACTGATTTCCATGGCTAAATACAAGTTAATTGAATTCACTTTCAGTGTACTGGTACTGTTATCTCAGGGCACAGTCAGAGCAGTCAGACAAAATGACCCCTATTGCTTGCCATTTACCTGTGTTCTTTAACTGTGTGTATGTCATCTGCACTTCCTCAAAACACATCCTTCTGCTAACTGTAGCCCAGTAGAATTCTGAATGTACCTTTCTCACTGAACCTCCAAGAAAACTTTAATTAAAAAGTTGTACAAGACCCTTTCTCCCCCCCCCCTTCTTTTTTCCTTTTCTTTCTCTCTTTTCTCTTCTCTTTTGCTGTTCTCTTCCCTTTTCTTTCATTTGCTCTCTGATTACTGTCGTGATCCTCTATGGATCTCTTTATGGCTTCTAGTATATTTTATAATATATTGCATAATGGTTCTGTATTATTTGAGATGGTGTTGAGCGGTTTGTCCTGTTAAGTGGGGACTTGGCCAGCTTATAGATATTGTTGATTATAAGCTATAATGTTCTGTTTGCTTTTGCCTACTGTTCCTTAGGCCTACGTGCCTATTGCAGATTTCCTTCTATGCTTTGAATTTTTGAAAATTGTCAATAAAAATATTGTTGAAAAAAAGTGGTACAAGACAAGTAAATCAAATCATCTACAAAAAAGAAACTACTGAATATTGTGAAATATAATTCAAAAGTACTTCAAGCGTTTTCTTTGAGTATCACTCTCATATTGACAACACGCCGGCCAAGCAGACAATTTCCTGGAAAGAGCCGTTTCTTCCTGAAAATTGCCTGCTTGTCAGTGGAGGTAAGAGTTACATTTACATCTAAAAAAAAAAAAAAAAAGTTACAGTTACATGGAGCATCATCTCCACTGTACACTGGGCAACAGATTGCTGTTTATACAGTAAGATCTGCTGACCTGATAATAATTTAGGTGTCCACATAAATGACCATTTCACCCAATGAACGAGCATTTTGCTCATTCATCGGGTGACCTGCAGCAAGCTTTACACATACCGATTATCAGGAACAAGAGTTTGTACTAATGTTCGTTCTTGATAATCAGGCTGACAAATGCCCCATGTAAACCTGCCATTAGAAATAGAGTAGTAGTTTATCTTAGCGGTAGTGTGGGTGCTGAGACTGCCATTTAATTTTTCTGTTTCCTATTGAAAAGCGCAGCAACTGAAGATGGCCTGATCGCTGAAGAATTTGTTCGCTGAAGAGTTGGGTCAAATCAGCTGAAGGAGCATAGTGCTTAGTTGTACAGATTGGTTTGAGCCCTTGCGCATGACCCCCACTGTTATAGGTTCTTTGATATGGCAGACATTAGATACATTTTAAAGGGGTTATCCCATGAAAAATGTAAAAAAATAAAAATCAGACATCATATAGTACATGACAATCTCTTTCTAACAAAGCTAGAACCAGCCCTGTACCTCACATGGATCCAGAGATCTCCCCATTCATTGCTCTGCTAGATTTATATCAAGCTGATAGCTCAAGGGGAGTGTCTTTCCAGCTACAACTAAGGGGGCGTATCCATACCCCCCCTATCAGAACTCAGGAGTCAGCTGAAGGATGAAACTGAGCATGTGCGGCCATCTCAGTGAACAGGACAAAGAAATAAGAAAAAGAACAAACAGCAGGTGGCGCTATACAGATACATTATATTGAATAACTCAGTAGCTATACAAAATATTTAATTATATGCAATTACAAAAGTATTCAGATCCAGGAGCTGGTTTTAAAACTGTAGAATATTTTTCATGGGACAACCCCTTTAAGTTTCCTAAATCATGTAGGAGTAGTAAGTAAATTCTTCTGTTCTATTCACAAAACTACATGGGTTGGCTGACCCTCTGAGATGTGTACAGTCTGTCTGTCTGTGCCTTGGCTCATCACAAGTAGTGTTACTCATAGTTACTGGTGTATCTAAATAGGTATCGAATGCACCGGGTGAGGTCAAGGTGTGATATTGAGGAGACTGGTTTTAACCTTGATCCACCACATTATTCCAATGTGCAGGAAGGATCCAATGCACGACCAGATACATTTTTAAATGGTTTATTAAGGAGCACAAAAGCATATAATATTGATGTTTGAGCACACAAGCCTCAGGTTGTATAGTGCAGGGATGCTCAACTTGTGGCACTCCAGCTGTTTCAAAACTACAACTCCCAGCATGCCCTAATAGCTGTAGGCTGTCCAGGCACGCTGGGAGTTGTAGTTTTGCAACAGCTGGACGGCCACAGGTTGGGCATTCCTGGTATAGGGGATAAAGGCCTGCAGACTAACATTACTGATATGTGCTTTTATGCACCACAATAAAACATTTTTACTGGATGTGTCTTGAACCCGTCTTGCGTATCAGGCTGCTTTCATTTACAGTAATATAACACTTCTGACTCATATTGGTGTTTTATAAGAAACCATACTGTTATTGTCATTACCCAGCAGCTTTTGGCAGTGGATGCAGCACAGAATCATTATATCAAATGGGGGCCACACAGGGTCAATCAGTCCAGACAGCTTCATGAGTAGCGCTGGGGCATATTTGCTTCTGTAACCTTGCCAAAAAGCTTCCTCACGTTTCAAGTTCCTGGATCCTTGTGATTAAAACGTGTGGTAGGAAGTGTAGCTGGGTTAACTGCAGTCACGTGTAAATTTCCAAGTACAGAGCGGCTTGAATCAGTAAAGTCATTCTTTATATTTACAGTGTTGATTGCAGTCGTAGCTTGTAATTGGAAATTAAGAAAGATTCTGTAATGTGTGCTTAACCTCCAAACGTACACATGTGTTTTCTCACCCTGGCTCTGTCAAAGGGAATGTTAACATATAAAGCCTTATCACAAAGCTCCGTTGTGTCACAGTCTTTCCTCGTGTCTCTTTCCACTGGAAGATGTACGCCACCCACTGGCTTCTAATTGGCTGGAGAGGAGCCCAAATCAGCTATAAAAGCAGGTGACGGAGGTTGCTGAGCTCACTCACTGCTCTGGGCGAAATAGCACTGATTTGCTTGCTGGCTCCAGTAACGTCTCATTTTACAGAGGACTTTTTCCAGGTGATGTGAACAGGATTTCACCACTGCAACAGGTAAATATCATCTCCAGTTAAAGGCTGTTCTTTCTCGCCTAATTGTAAATTACTTATTTTTGCAATGTAAAAGAACTGGACATCTGCCTAAAATGTAAAGTCTGGTACACCATGTTGCAGATCCTGCACGTTCACAATGGATGTTCATTACTTTTATCTGTCATGTTGTATTACACAGGTTTAGCAACTTCTCACTGTTGTATGCTTTTTTTCTACAGGATAATTCTAAACCACCAAATTGGACTAATGTGGATTTTGGAGAAGCTGAAGGTACCAGAAATGCAAGGACATATGTCTGATCTGCCACCAAGGGGTGCCCATCCTGACAAGGGCCAGCGTCCAATACCTTGTCCCAATGTATTAACTCCAGACAGGATCCCTGAGTTCTGTATCCCTCCTCTGCTTTCATCCCAGAGGGTTATGAGAATGAAATCTCTTTATAGGTCTGTTCCTGACCTCTGTGGACAAACTTTTGTAACTGAAGGTTTTAACACATCAGAGGCACATATTATTCAGGTGGACAGTGCAGAGGAAGCCCTGGAAGAGGAAAGTACAAATGCTGACCCTCAGGCACAAGCAGCGCTTTCCTTGCCACATCTTCCCAAAGCCCAAACTTCCTATGGGTTCTGCACCTTACTAGAAAGCCCTAACACCAGAAGGAAAGAATCTCTCTTCCACAATGACCCTGCCAGCCTTCCAATTTTGCTGCCTAAGTCACGTTCAAACATATCTGCATGGCAACGGGCATCCTCATGCAGTAGTTTCTCAACATTAAAACTGAGGTCATGGAGCCGCTCTGGCACCTTGGACAGCGAAACTTCATCTTCTACAGACTCTTCACCTTTTAGCTCTCCGCTACTCCAAAGATCTCCACCTAGGTGTAGCTCTTTGCTGAAAGCAATAAGCCAGGACAAGCTCTTCTCCAAAGCACTCAGAAGGAGGGGGAAGTCAAGTCTATCTAGAAATAATTCCCTCTCTGCTGATGAGTGTAGTTCCACAGATAGCAGTCCTAACATAATTCGGAGAATTTCTGATGGAATGATGGATTCTGTCTTTCCAATGGATCTTTTTTATTCTAGAGGAAGATTTATGTCAGAAAATGCAGTTTTGCTTGAAAATGGAGGTTCCCTTCGTTTATCTACAGAATATTGCCCTGAAGCACAAAGGCTGCGTGTCCGACTCATAAGTGTTGAAGGACTTTACCACCCAGATACTGACCCCAAAACCATCAACTGTTTTGTGACCCTCTCAATCACTCCTGGAAAGCAACAAAAACAGCGAAGTACAGTAATCAGAAGGAGCAGAAACCCCATCTTCAATGAGGACTTTTTCTTTGAGAATGTGTTTCAAACACAGTTACATTATCGTAGCCTTAAAATTAAGGTCATAAACAAAATGTGCAGCATGAAGAGAGACTCTGTTCTTGGACAAACTGAACTTCCTTTGATTAGTATCCTTTCCCCATGAGGAGAAGGGTCTCAACCTGTTTCTAAAGCACTTTGAACTACACAGAAAGAGAACAAATATTGATGATACCTGACTATAAAAAAAACTGTGCCCAATTTGCCCTAAATTTTCAAAATGTACTACTTAAACTGCAAGTTTGTGTATGTCCTGACGAGTTATCTAAAGAGTAGTGATTGGTATTTGGCATAGACACAATCCTGTATGATGGAAGGCTAGGACTGAAGGTTTCTCACCGTTTGCTTTCCATGACCCAAATCTTGCCAATTCTTGTCATTGCAGCTAGACATAAATAATAATTGGTACTAACAACATGTGATCTACAGTAAAGTTGGAAGCTACATGCTGCCATTCTGGTTTCTGAAGCAGTAGTGCCATTGTGCAGAACATTTACAAGCTCTATATCTTATGTGTTAATTCTGCTAAATAGAAGGCGGCATTGAAAATGTGACTGGTCTTATAGGTGTCTGTTACAGCAGGGATCAGCAACCTCTGGCACTCCAGCTGTTGTGAAACTACAACTCCCAGCATGCTCCATTCACTTCTGTGAAAGTTCTGAGAACAGTCGATGAAGTTTGCATGATGGGAGATGTAGTCTCACAACATCCAGAGTGCCGGAGGTTGCTGACCCCTGTGTATAGACCCCTACTTGTAATAGATACAACTGTTCTGGGTAATGTTCCTAATATAGAGCTCTGTAGGTATGTAGCACAGCAACTCTCTAGATAGAGGTGGCATTGCATTAGTGACAAGACTATGTTGTGCGTGTGTGCATTATTTATTTTTTATATGATTTTGTATACCGGTAATTTGCTCTTAAAATTATTTTTATATATGTTATACTTGATATGTGCCTACCATGAATGTATTGCTGAATTTATTTATTGTGAAGATACTTGTACAATATATAATTTATTTTTTTAAGTTTAATTAATAAATTATTTGTTTTTATAAAACATGTGTTGTTTAACTGGGCTATGATAGTTCATTTCAAGCATATTCAGAAGTGCACCCTCGCTGATTTTTTCCATATTCAGGTCTTATAAACTCTCCCCAACCAACAGAGGAGCTGTTAACCGCAGCATAAAACAAAGATCTATCAAGAGCAACCACTATAAATCCACATTAGTATATGTGTGTGTGTATGCGTGAATGTGCAGTATAATGTTTGAGCGGGAAGTAAATATTGACAATGGTGAGGCTCAGTATAATAACTCCTTTCCTAATAATAAGCTACAGTTTTGATTTTATTTCCACACTGATGATCCTAATCCATGAGATGAAAACATGGACACAGTCAGTGACACTATACTGTATTAACCCTAACCCCATTGGGCCAAAATATCATGTCCAATGCACAGATCATGTAAGCCCATGAGGTTGTAGATGAGGTGCCATGTTCCTGCATTATACAGCCATCGTTATTAGGGATAAAACATAACAGTAATGTGAGGCCAGGACTTGTTTTAAAGGGAACCTGTCATCACCTTTATGCTACCCATACTAACGGCAGAATAAAGTAGAGACAGGAGAGTTGATTTCAGCGGTCAGTTATTTATAAGTTAAAAGTAAGTGGTTGCCGAGAACCAACATCACAAACATTGCAGATTAGGCCTGGAAAAGAGTCAAATCTTCATGAGAAGAGTCATGGTTATTCATGAATTCCTGCTTTCCCTGCCCTCCTGCTGATGACTGACAGTCTTCTACCTAGTTTTCTCCCTTTCTCTCTAGGAGAGAACTGACAATCATCAGCAGATGGGTGGGGAGAGCAGGAGATTAGGAATAACCATGACTCTTCTCAGGTAGATTTGACTCTTTTCAAGGCCTGGGATGCAATGTTTGTGATGTTGGTTCTCAGCAACCATTCACTTTTAGCTCAAGAGAGACACACCGCTGAAATCAGCATTTCTGTCACTATTTTATGCTGCCCTCAGTACAGTCAGCATAAAGTTGATGACAGGTTACCTTTAAACTTAAATTATTGTTACAAATGTATTCATTGTTACTAAAGAAAGATACACAAAAATTCCTCAGCTGCCATATATATGTCTGTGGCCACCATACACCAGATATAGGGGTCATTTACTAAAGACTGGCATTTCACATGCCAGTCTTAATAAAAAACCATCCTGGAGGAAAGTCTGACCAATTCATTCAAAGGCCCAGGCCTCTTTATAAATCTCCAAAATGCACAGAAAGTCTCAACACCACTAGGCTAAAGCAATGACATAATCTTTATTATGAATATATAACACAGATACATATAAAAGAATGAGTTAAAAAAATATTCAGCGGCGGGAATAGCATAAATAAAGCAGAAACACTGGTATCAAAGGATTAAAGCCATAGCACAACATATGACCACATTGCTATACATAGTAAAGTGCATAGTGCAAAGACATACAAACAATGTGATGTCAGTCACAAGGAGCCTGGTGCAAACTGAGCACCATAGATCCAGATGAACCAAACACCATACAAGTCAATAAGCAGATAGAAGTATACCAACCAGTGAGACCGCGTGTGATCACCCGCGGTCTCACTGGTTGGTATACTTCTATCTGCTTATTGACTTGTATGGTGTTTGGTTCATCTGGATCTATGGTGCTCAGTTTGCACCAGGCTCCTTGTGACTGACATCACATTGTTTGTATGTCTTTGCACTATGCACTTTACTATGTATAGCAATGTGGTCATATGTTGTGCTATGGCTTTAATCCTTTGATACCAGTGTTTCTGCTTTATTTATGCTATTCCCGCCGCTGAATATTTTTTTAACTCATTCTTTTATATGTATCTGTGTTATATATTCATAATAAAGATTATGTCATTGCTTTAGCCTAGTGGTGTTGAGACTTTCTGTGCATTTTGTAGGTTTGTGCTTTGTTTCTCAACACACCAATTTGGTGTTCTCTTTATAAATCTGTCACGTCTTCTGCTGTCTGTGCATTAGAAACTGAAATCTACTGCAGGTAGGAATTAGATTTCAGTTACAATTTCGCCTGTTTTTTGCATTAATTATTGTAAATGTGTGGCAAGAGAAGCATAAACATGAAAAGTTGCAAGATGCTTATGCAAAATGTATTTTGTGCAAAATTTTGCGGCTTTTTTAACACCAAAAATATGACGTAAAGTTTTGGCAAATGACCTTCATAGAGTGTTAAATGGGACACTGTGTTTTACCTTTGCTTACTGACAGAAGTTAAAAAAAAATATCTTGGGTTCCTATCATCTTTGTTAACAGTTGATTTTGGTACAACATAGTGCATTTATAAGTATAAGTTGCTCCTTTACTGTGATTTCCAATTAATTTGCTATTAAAATATCCAAATGAATTGTTAATAGGCATCAATTAATTACCTCAAAGCAGCTTCTCAGTAGTAAACTATGAATAAATTATAAGAAATATTTAAAATAAGGTCATTTCAGTGACCAGGGGCAACTGGTCAGGGAGGACAATGTTTTTAAGTTATTGTCACTAGCTTTTTAAAATCTTATTAGTGGTTCCATATATAAAGAACATACAGTAGGAGTAAAATGGAATAAATTTAGGGATACATGAACTTTAATGTAATTAACTTAAGAAATAGTGCAATATATTTTTTAGTGTAAAACAATAAGGGCAAGACAACATGAGCTAAATACAGCTGTACATAAAAGTAATAGAAAACATTATACTGATGGTATGAATAATATAGCAACCAAGGAGATGCAGTATTGAGGTATAATAAATCCAGAGTTACAGTAGCATAGGTGGACATAAAGAAATCCAAATAATTGGAGGCCATTACAACCCCATAGGACATAGATAAAATAGTATTTGAGGAAACAGGAAGAAAGGAGGGAACAAGAAGATGGAAGAAAAATGGGAAGGAGATTGCTTAGGCCTTAGGAATACTCAGAGTGTGTGGAAGAGATTGAGGCCCCAGGCAACAGACCTGCAGAAGGTGGGGGCCACAAGACTGAGGAAGCCCGAGTTTGGGGGGGCCCAGCGATGCCTGAAGAAGGGAGGTGTTGCATGGTTAGAGTCAGGAGGACTGCTGAAACATATCCCACCAAGGTATTTTACTGCTTTCACCATGAGCACTGGTGGGTTGCACTGGTTGACAGCTAGGAGGCTGTCAGACTAAAGCTGAATACCACAGTGTCTTTGGCTGTCCATGATACTTAGACCCATATAAAAGAAAGAAAAAAAACCCACTTACCTATTAAATGCCTTTCCCTGGTGGACCAGAAGTGATGAGGTCCCATCTATGGTCACGTAGACTACAGTCATTCAACGTCCACATGACCACGGACAGGACGTCATCACATCCGGTCCACTGGAGACCGGAAGGAGCTGGGATGACAGCCTTGGCAAGGCAATGGAGTGGAATTCAATAGGTCAGTTGCTTTTTTTTCTTACTTATCCTGGACCATACTACATTTTTTGGAGGTTTGGACAGCCCAGATTCAGACTTCACCAGTAGTTTCACAGTGGTGTAAGACATTGGGGACCTAGGTTCTGAGACACTTAACTTCAGAGACAATTTGAACAATTTGAAATCCCGCCACACTTTAATCTTTAATTCCTTAAAGGGGTTGTCTGGTTTTATAATATTGATGACATATCCTTACTGGCACCTCTGAGAGCACTATATACTCTTCAGTGTTTACTTGCATGCTGTCTAGATTGTAGCAGTGGTGTAATTACAGATTTCTCTCCCATTCAAGTGAATGTGACAAACAGACTTTTTTAAATTTTTTAATCATTTTATTTTTTAAGTCTTTGTTTATCCAATTAGGGACCTTGACCATCACTTGATTGCAAATATAATACACCACAAAACTTCTATTTTGCAGTGTATTATGCCTGTCAGTGTATCACTGACAGACATTATTAGATCATGCCTCTGGCTTTGCAGGGCACCAATGGGGTGACAGAAGGAGCCCCATCTCTCTGTATAACCAATACAATGCTACGGTCACTATTGATAGTGGCATCTAAGGCTTTAAATGGCCAGGATCAGAGCTAGTTTTGTTCCTGGCCTTTGCAGACGCATGTCAGCTGTATGTTACAGCTGACACTCACTGCTGATGGCATACCATCCTGTCATTTGCATTAACTACCAGATGCAAGAACTATATATATATATATATATATATATATATATATATATATATATATAGTGTTCAGGAGGGTTCATGGTTTACATAGTTGCAACTATTGTACCAATTTTGTTTCATGGTAGTAATAATACATATTAGTAATACATTACAGTATGGAAGAGCTGAAGGACAACTCTTGCACCCTATGATTTAATGCAGTGATTTTTATGTTCAGACAATCACTTTAGATGATAATGGAGGTTACTTTTATCGCTCATTTAGTGTTTTATACAATAATTGGGTCAAGCAAACCAGGTTTAAGATTAATCAAGCCTGCTTCAAATCTTTGCCCTGTTTGTCCTGACTAAGGTGTACACAATACTTAATTAAGATCCGCAATAAAAGACTCTTTTAAATGAGTTTACTCAGATGAGCTAGGAAACCACACGCAGCCCTGCAGAGTTGGACTGTGATGTTTAGTCATCCTTTTGCACGTATTTCACCGTTAAAGTGACACTACATTATTTTATTTAGCCATAGTTATTCTATGTAGTTTTATAGCTGCAATTTAACCATAAACACCATGTAAACATAGTTAAAATAGAAGTTCTTAAACTGCAGCTCAAAAGACACATTTGATTCTTCTAGATGTACATAGTCAGAAAAATATTGGGTACAGTCTGACAATTCTTACTTTAATATCCCCTAAAAACAATATTTCTTAGGTAACTAAAACCTAAATAGGATTTTCACACAAACATTTTCATTTTCCATGTATTAGTAAATCAGAAGCTACTGCAGTAATCAAAGTTTGGTTTCTTTCCCTTAAAGGGGTTGTCCGTGTTCAGAGCTGAACCCAGACATATCCCCATCGTCAACCCTCTGAGATGAGCATCGAGCATTTCATGCTCCGATGCTCTTTGTTGCCCTGCACTGTATAGTGCAGGACAAGGGCTGTTTGTTTATGTTTTTAACACTACTAGGCGGAGGCTTCCGCCTAGCAGTATTGTCGGTGACGTCACCGACCCTGATGGGTGGGCTTTAGTGCTGCCTTAGCCATGATGTCACCATTAGCGCCGGTGACATAACTGGGCTCACTGCTCTGCCTAGCAGTTCCTATGGAGAGCCCGGTACGTCACCGGATCTCCTAAAATGCCTTTGCCCTACGTGATTCAGCACAGGGCAAAGGAGAACATCAGATCATGAAATGCTCCACTGTTTATATGACGGGGGCCGGAAGGTTGAAGATGGGGATATGTCCTGGTTTAGCTCTGGAACTGGACAACCCCTTTAAATAGACACTATCTTGTTTCAATATACTTGTCACGCGAGGTCGGCGTCGCGCTCCCTCTGCACGACATCGCCGGACCTCTCCGCCCCCCTAGAGACGAGCAATAGGGAATTGAAGTGCTGGTCTTGTCAGCCAGCACTTCATGAGTTAATTCTCTGTTTGGGTTTAGCCATGTGGTGCTGATCACACCACATGGCTACTTTACATATTGTTTGGACAGCTTGCTCCGCCTCAGGTCATGTGATGCTGGCCACATCACATGATCCTGGGCGGGCTATTTAAAGATGGCAACTGCCTCACTCAGATGCCTGTGATTAGTCTTCTGAGATCAGTGCTGTGTGTTGGACCTTGCTGTTGGATTATTGGTATATTGGATTTTGGCTTCGGACTTAGACTACGCTTTTGCGATTCCCCTCGGGATTTGACGTGACCTCCTGTCTTGACTTGGCTTGCTGACTATTCTGCTATTGTGTTTGTTCTGTCTGTGTTCGTCTTTCCCTGTGTTCCCTTCCCTTCCCTGTGCACGTACTCAGCATAGGGACCGTCTCCAAGTTACGGTTTTGCCGCCTAGGGCATCTACTGTAAGTAGGCAGGGAAAGAGGTGGGGTTCAGACAGGGCACACTATCCCTTGTTTCCCTGTCGTGACAATACTTGACATAAATTGATAAAAGTGAATATGCAAAGTATGTAATATATCTTACAAATGCCTTGTTCTTTCAGAGCTACTTCTTTTCCTCCCCCGTCTCCTGCACTGAACCTTCACACTCAATTCACTGATACAGTCCATTTTGAGAGACAAGATGGATTATCAGCTCACTGAGGGATCAGGTTACATGCTGCCAAGAAGTCTATGGAGAAGGGAAGGGTGAGCTGGAAGAAGCTGGAAAGTGCAAGATTATCCAATTAAATAAACAGAAGTGTCCAAGAGCCACGGCAGTGGCTTAATACTCAATAAATAATTTTTGGCCCTCGTGGCCCAAACCAGTAAAACACAACTTTTATTATTCCATTTAAATATGAATATTGTGAGTGTATGTGCAGTGCTGTATGAAAAACACAGTTCATGAGAATACAGGCCCATAATGGTCACAGGAGCATAAACACTCTCCTTTTTAAACTCTATTTTTCCGGGCAGTGTTGGAAGAAGAGGATCCATGGGCACACCAGAGGAAATGATTCTGTCTGCCACCCTCTGTCTATACAGGACATGTGCACGTTTAAGTGATTGTTGTTATCATTACACATGCAGTACTTATCATCAATAAGGTTTAATAGGCATCTGGTTCAGAAGCAGATAAGGTAGTGGACCTTGCTACTGGGCCTCTATGTAGCTGCAAAGGCTGCATATATGGTATGTCCACTTGTGATCTGGTTATTGGTTCCAAGGCCAGCTGTAGCTTCTCATAGACCTTAGGAGCCCTGTTTGATTAGGGGTTCATTATTATCTCAGATCTTGAAACCACTGGAGGATCCGATTCTGTATCTGGCTTTCAGATTAATACAAACAGTATTAAACTACTGCACTCAGTCTAAGTGACTACAGACCACTAGATGTGAGCACACAAGACTTACAATACAAAGATGGCTGAAACTCAAAAAATGCTCATTAAAATACACAGCAAAGCCTAACCTGAGACATTTTGCCAAACTGATGTCATCAGAGTGATGAATCTGCAAAGCAAACAGTGAAATCAGCATCAAGTCCACAACAAATCTGCAAAAAAAACTGTGTCAAAATCCACCTGTTAGACATGCGGACTTTGTAGCAAATTTGTACGTGGCTAAAAACCACTTGAATATTTTAATGCCGTTAATAATTGAACAGTTCCATGGTTGTAAAGCAATTTATTTTATGTTTATTACATAAATGATTCATCTTGATCAACTTGTAGGATAACAGGCCAAACTGGATGGACAGATGTCTTTTTTCGGCCTTATAAACTATGTTATGTTACAACAAAACTTAAAACCTTTAAAAAATAAATAAATTCACTTAATTTGCATATGCAAATGCATTGTTACGTGCAGATGCCGTTCCCTAGGACCGTCGATAGGCAAAGGCGCAATGTGCTTATTGGTGGTAGTCATGGGTATTGCACATTCTTTGTACCACAGGTGGAGACAAACTAAATGGTAAAGTCCACAAAGGCCAAGGCGCCATTTTTCCAACATAACTTTCCTCACCAGAAATCTAATTCTAGGCTACCTGTACCACATATATACATATACTATGCAGAGGAAGCTCACCTTATTTTTTTATAATATGGTAGAAATTTACTAAATGCTCCAATTCTTCCAGGTGAGATCAGACTATTTTGAGGCTTCACAGTTGTGATCCCTATGAATTTAGGAAATTATCACACATTCTGCCATGGAAGTTTGGGTTACTTGTATTTCCTCTTGGAATACTAGCACATTAATAAAACCTTTACCTATAGTTTTACCTGCAAGGGTTTACCAGTATACAAGAATGTTAAGGGGGCAATAAGCCTTAGATAGCTGTCTTAGTATTAACATTAATTAACATTAACATTAATTCCACCAACATCTATTCTATCTGAGCATGCATGTGTTTTCAGGGAGAGAGAAACATATTAGAGAGTTGGCCACTTCCACCAAAATTAGTGGGTTCAGCAGAGTTACATATAATGATATGGGTACCTTATGAAGATGATTTCACTTATTTTTGAAGATATCTAATTTGCTTCTTAGTTGCATGAACATGTGGAATTAAATTATCATATCTGCTCATGAATGCACTGCAACATAGTCCACACATAACAAATGGGTGACTTCTACTTGGATGTCTTTTTCAGGTTATGTAATTAGTGGTCACAAGACAAGTCCATGTTGACATTCTTATAAGCAGTCACAAAAGACCTTCTTATAAGCCACAAAAAGAAATAAAAGACCAGCTTAAGAATCTACATTTCACACAGAGAGTTGTAGACAAGCCTAGTTTCCCAAATGGACTTGGTACGGGTTGTGTAGTATGCCTGGACTTTTTGGACTGCTTGATCATGAAGTAATGTATCTTTAGAAAGTTGGTGCCATGGCCCTAAAATGTACTGTTTGTGTTTCCACATGGAGAGATCTCAGGAGACTCTAAAGATAAAATACTTGCCAAAACTTTGTATTTTTAACTAATCTTATCAAATGAGGATAAGATAACAATATTCTGTACTGTAACCAATATTTTTACTTGTCATAGCTTGTTTTTGATCTTCTAGTTTTGGCAAGAAGTAGGTGTCTTTGCGTACACGTGAATTCTAGGAACGTTCTAGCAGGCATTGAACTTGTTAAAATAGGCAGAGTATAAATAGAAGGTTACGTCAGTTTACTGTTTATTAGCAAAATCAGTTACAATGGTATTCAAATGGAAGTTTTGTCCTCATAGCTAGTACAAAAAGTTTCCCCAATAATGCCATTACAAATGTGTTATCATTTTGCCTAGCTTGACAATGAATGACAGATTCCTTTTTACATGCTAACCATCTATTTACCCAAAATGATTCCTGAAGAATTGTCTGACTTGTGAGGCAAGAAAGGAGGCCTCAGAAACCATATGGCGAAAAAATGAAAAAAAGTTATGATGGAAAATGCAAAGGCAAAAATGACAAAAATTCTCTCGTAAACCAGTGCTAACATAATACAATAGTGGAATTTAATGGAGGCATTTTGAGTGTAGAAACATGTTAAATACTGAAATGTATGGTATCCATCCACTTTCCTCCACTTTTATATATGATGACTACAAATTTTTGTTAGTAGTCTGCCTAAATATAAACTTTAGATGGATCAAGGCTTTTCCTGTAAGACACAGAGAGCTGTAAACTGCAGCTGGCAAACAGCCCGTAAGTTTTGTTGGCAAACAATCTGTGACCTTCTCTGTTAAGGCAGGAGAGCTGCCAACCCGGGCAAAGAAAGGTTATAGTAAACACAATGTGGAAAATTAAAATGATTCCTCTATTTGTACTGTACCTGGTGCTCCAGTTGAATGATGCATCTGTATGTTACATTTATCATAAAAGGACACGTATCTCACGCAAATTTCCACTCAACGTTTAGTCAAGGTGAGCAAATACTATACTAAGAGATATACGCAGACCATTCTAAATTCAGGAGCTATGCCATATGGACTTCCTAGTGAGTGAAGACTAGAGAACTTTAAACAACTTTCAAAACATATGTTAAACCCTAGCTCAAACTTCGGAGATAACATTCAAAATATACTGAAAAAGAGTTTTTCTGTGATTCATATTATTCATACCAGAAGTTTTTTTGACTGTATTGTGCAGTGTTTCTAGCATACATACATAGCTGTTTTTATTATGATTGGCTTACATGTGTCCCCCTTGGTGCAGATTCAGGACGGAATCAGTCTTCTTCACCCTCTGGCAGCTGAAGTACAGTCCCACTTCCCTGCAGACGGTGTCTTGTAACATATGCTACTTTAGAAGCCAGGATTGCACATAACCTTTCTGCTGCCTGAGGCAAAAAAAAAAAAAATGAAGTGGTGCCTCTCCTGCCACGTTTACACAATTTTCAATTGGGGGAAGTTTCAATGTTGAACACATTAAATGCAAGTGACTAGGACTAAATCCTTTTCACGTGCTGGGGAAAAAACCCCACTCCATTGCAAAACCCACAGGTGGCACATGTGGATTTTGATGTTGACTTTTGTGGCTTGTTCTTGCAGAAAAGTTGCAGATTATGTGACACAGTACTATAATGGTGCTTATCGGTAGTTAAGAGGTTAATGAGAACATCCGTGATAAATGTCATATGGTCTTACCCCTGGCCAGAGTATTCAATATTCTGAGATCAAACATTTGATAATGGAGTTATTGGTGGATCTTAGATAAGAGGCTTAGGTGAACATGTCTGATACCATTTAACTAGCCAGGAACTCTTGTCTGAGTATTACCTTCCTCTATCAGAAGCTATGCGTAATATTATTACGAATTAAACTAACCCACCTATTCCAGACATGAGAAAAACTGAGGGGGAAAAATGAAGGGTGCCAAAGATTCTAAAGGGATGGTACACAGTGAGGCGAGCAGACAATTGCCGGGATGGAATACTTCCTTCTCGACAATCGCCTACTTAATCTGCAGGTCTTATACAGCCTTAAGGCCCTTTTAGACGGGCCGATGTGTCTCCCTGCCCGAGTGCCGATCAGCGATATCGGCGCTCGGGCAGGGAGCCTTTACACGGCCCGATGAATCGAGCGCCGGGCCGCACGAGTGATCGCTGTATCACTCGTGCGGCCGGGAAGCTCCATACTGTCAGGCGCACATCGCCTGTTTACACAGGCCGATGTGCGCCCGACAGATTGGATCTTTTGTAGAAACCAAAAGATCCAATCAGCCGACGAACGAGTGTTTTGCTCGTTCGTCGGCTGATTAGGGCCACTTTTACACGGGCCGATTATCGGCACTAGCGTTCCTAGGAACGATTTTTCGGCCGATAATCGGCCCGTGTAAAAGGACCTTTAAGATATTTACTCCCCACAGAATTAATGAATGGCTCCATTTACATTGACTGAATGGTACTTATGGGAATTTTTGAAGGCCACCTTGGGCTGTCTGTGGAGAGGTGGCTCCACTCGAGCCCTGCAAATGGCCCCTTTACAACTGATAACTTATCCTCAGGATATGTCATCAGTATCTGATTGGTGCGGTCCACCCAGGCCCCATCTGTCAGGTGTTTGAGAAGACACCAGTTGTCCTGTGTGCACCGTGGCTTTCTCCCTGCTCACCAAGCACAGTGCCGTACATTGTATAGCAGCTGTGCTTGGTATCGTGCCTAGGTCATCTGAACGTTATGTCACTGGCCTAGGAAAAGCTGAGACAAGGCCATGGTGCTACTGCAAGCGCCGATGCCTTCTCAAACAGCTGATCAGAGGGGGTCCCGGCTGTCGGACCCTCACCGATCAGATACTGATGACCTATCCTGAGGATAGGTCATCAGTTGTAAAATCTTGGAAAACCACTTTAAAAAAAATAATAACACGGTCAATGCAGCGCTCTGTGTCTGCTGCCATTCTGCTATCCATAGTGGGCATGGGCACCACCCCGTGCCAGCAAAAGAAGGCAAAACGGACAATCACAATACATTAGAAAATGCCTTGTATTAAATTAGTCTACATGATAAATGCTATCTGCTGAACAGAGACAGCACCTTCAAAGGGGCAACATTGGTTGTCTCACCTCACACATTAGTGGATATGCCACCAATATCAGACAGGTGCAGGTCCCACCTCTGAACTCCGGACCTGTCTCTAGAATAGTGCCCACAAAATGATCGAGAACGCACCACACGTGCACAGTGTGCTCTCCATTCACGTCTGTGGGAGTTCTGAAAATAGCCAAGCTAGCACCCACGGTTATTTTCAGAAGTCAAATAAAAATGCATAGATAGAGCAAGTGTGGCCACCGCTCTAGTCACTTCTATGAGACTGCCAGAAGGAACTCCCATACAAATGAATGGAGGATGGCCGCACATGCACAGTGCACTCCCGTTCACTTTGGGGGCTCTGTTCTAGAGATAGGTGCAGGTCCCACAGGTTTAGTGTCTGTGATTTTCTTTGAAGGCAGAGAAGCGTGTTCAGATTATTGTTATTGTATCATCATTTTAGAGTTCACAGTAAATGAAGAACTGTGTTTGATATAAAACACATTACAGTGATCCCTCGAGATACAATGGCCTCAGGATACAATATTTTCAGCACACATTGGTCTTCTTTGACCCATCATAAGTTGAAACCAGACTCAAAATACAATGTCTCAGGCTCAGATCCAACAATTCAAGCCAACTTCTCTGGTAAAATATCTGTATTAGTCGGTAGTTAGCAGCTATTCCTGACTGTTATATGTAAGGAACTGTTTCATCTGTCTTAGTTATCTACTTATTTTTCTTAAATCTTAATTTTCTCTTATCTTGGATGACATTTTGGGACGTTTTTGAACCAATTATTCAAGTTACAATGGTTTCAACATACAGTGGTCCTTCTGGAACAATTAAAGGAAATCTGTCACCACGATAATCGCTATTGAAGTAAAGCCATGGCCTAATAGTTCAGCCAAACACAGACCTAGGCACTCAAGTGCCTGCCTTGGAGACCAGGCCTGTAGCACTGGAACAGAGAGACGTTTAGAAGAAGAGTTAAAGGGGTTGTCCAAGTTAAATGAAAAATTAGTCAGCCGCTGTAAATGGTCTGGCTTTCAGTGTCACGTTCCAGTCCTCCTCACCACTGTTTGTTTTCCTGGATGCAGCAGTGACCTTCTGTGCACACCTCATCACCACTGCAGCCAATCACAGGCCTCACCAGTGCACAGAAGGTCACCACTGCATCCGGGAAGATGACGTCAGTGCAACAGGACCAAAGCATAATTCTGGAAGCAGAAGGGGAGAAAAGTTGTAAGTATCACTTATTCTTTTATTTTAGACCATTTAAAGCAGCTGCCCAAGTTTTTCTTTAACTTGGACAACCTCTTTATGTGTCTCTCTTTTATAACCCCGTCTGCTCTCCTGAAAATGTGGGACAACCCCTTTAACTATTTCCAGTATCTTGATGACCTTGAACTGCCATGTTTTATATTCAAATGTGATTTCACACTGTTGTAACACAGCAAGAGTTAATCCCAGTGTTTAGCAGAAAACATCCAATTAGCCCAGATTCTCTATTATTTGGACCTTTTTCTTCTGACCTACTTATTTTTTGTTTGCTTTTATAATTAATAGTTATGTTGTTAACCGTTATTGTGTCAGTAACTAGGCCACATAATTGCATTAAAATCCTTTATTTCACCCTGAATTATTTTTAAATGGGATTACTTTGTACATGGCTTTGTACAAGTGGAGCAAGCGTGCCACATGTTTCATGCGCTTCACTGACCAAATTAGGTCAAAAGACATGTTATGTGCTACGTGATAAACGTATTTCTTTTATCTGAAATGTTATTATCCAACTTGTACTTTAGATTGATGTTCCTTTGAATAGGACTATGTACTGTACTAAGATTGAAATGTACTGTAACATCTAATGCAGTCATGTCCAACATTCCTTCTCTGAGGTCATGGTGAGCTTTTTTTTTTTTTACCTGAATTATAGCTATACACTGGAGATCAAAATTAGAGAACAACACACAATTTCCTAAATGTCAAGGTCACTATGCAGTCCTATGTGAATTTATCCTAACAGGAGTTAAAGAGCAGTATTTTAAACATATTTCATGAGTTGCATATATTCTAAAGCACAGTATAAAAAATGTAAATGAGGTATTTGAAAAAGAACACAGATCAAAATTAGAGAACACTTTCAGACACCTACAGGTTGGTGGTGTTAATGTGGCACCTGGTGCTAATTTCCTTAATTATCTGACAAACCCTATTTAACTGGCAGCCTAACTTTGCAGTTTTCACTGACTTTGCAAGATGGAAAGCCATTCCAAACTGACTGAAACCCTCCGTCAGCAGGTTGTCAAGATGAAGGCCAAAGGGGTGACCCTATCAGCCATAGCAAGAGAAGTTGGTCATTCCAAGTCTGTGATTTCTAGAATACTGCATCTTTACAACACCACAAACTCATTCAAGCCCCGCAAGAAGGCTGGTCGTCCACGAAAGACAAATGCAAGAGAGGACAGGATAATGCGGAGAATCTCCATGGGCAATTGGTTGAACACTGCAGCTGGAATTGCTCGCCAGTTCAGCACCGAACAGGGTAAGGATCTATCTCGTCATACAGTGTCTCAATGTTTAAGAGCATTTGGACTGAAAGCCCACTCTGCAGTGACCAAACCTCTCATTAGCAGAAAGAATCAAAAGGCTAGATTAACCTTTGCTGAGGAGCATGTTGCGTGGATAGAGGAAAAGTGGTCCAGAGTTCACTTTAGTGATGAAAGCAAGTTTAATTTATTTGGGTCTGATGTGAAACATTATGTTCGTCGACAAACTGGGGAAAGACTGAACCCAAAGTGTGTAAAGAAGTCAGTGAAAGGTGGAGGAGGAAATGTCATGGTTTGGGCAATGTTTTCAGCAGCAGGAGTTGGGCCTACATGGCAGAGTGAATGCAAGTGTGTATCAGAACCTTCTTCAACAACACGTGGTTCCTTCCTTGCGTTTGTCACTCAATCAGCTAGCAATTTTCATGCATGACAATGCCCCCTGTCACACAGCAAAATGAGTAAAGCAGTTCCTTGAAACTAAAAACATTGAAACAATGAAATGAAAACAATGAAATGGACAGCTCAGAGTCCTGATCTAAACCCAATAGAAAACCTCTGGAAAATCCTTGGTGACAAAGTTATGGCCAAGAAACCTCTCACACCAGAGCAGTGTGAGAGACTAGTGATGTCCTGTGGCGGGAGATGTGCTCATGGCCTGTACACTTCCTGACTGGTGACTGTTGTAACCTTCAAAAAATTGAGTTGTAATCTTTCTCTGTGCTACAGTCATTGCTGTTCTCTAATTGTGATCACTGTGTTTTTTGCAAAATAAATATTTTTTGTTAAAGTACTTTGGTTATTTTGTTAAACGCTGTTCTACTGGCATGGTATACCCCTAACAAAAATCCTTCAAATGTTGACCAATGAAGATTGCATTATTTCTGAAAAAATCAAGTGTTCATGAATTGTTCTCTAATTTTGATCTCCAGTGTAGAGTGATGTTCTGTTCCTCACCAATCGGTACACTTTTTAGGCTACTTTCACACTAGCTCTTTCAATTCCGCTATTGAGATCCATCATAGGCTCTCAATAGTGGATGAAAACGCTTCAGTTTTGTCCCCATTCATTGTCAATGGGAACAAATCTGAACGCACCAAAATGCATTCCGTTCCATTTGGTTGCATCCCCATCGCGGACAGAATATAGCTGCAAGCAGCGTTTTTCTATCCGCGATATGGTGCGGAGCAAGACGGATCTGTCCTGACACACAATGTAAGTCAATGGGGACGGATCCTTTTTATCTGACACAATAGAAAACAGATCCGTCCCCCATTGACTTTCAATGGTGTTCATGATGGATCGGTCATGGCTAAGACATAATACAACCGGATCCGTTCATGACAGATGCAGGCAGTTGTATTATTGTAACAGAAGCGTAGCGGAAACGCTAGTGTTAAAGTAGCCTTATTTTGATCAGTTATTTGCTACCATTTTGTTTATTTTATAAATGCATGTTATTTTATAAGTTCATTCTTATAACCAGCTCACGTAGATGACCATCTTTAGTTGATGGAAAAGGATCATTAGTGCCTATTGCATGTTCATTTGGCAGCTGAGGACATCTGTGTTGGTCCCATGTTCATATGTGCCTGCATTGCTGAGACATATGATGTTTTACTATATGCAAATTAACCTCTTCGACCACCTAGAGGCTCTGCGCTCTCTGCAGCTGCCGCCCTCTAAACTTTAATTGACAGAGCCAGGCAGTGAGATCATCATCACACCTGGTCCTGTCGACCAAAGTGCAGAGGGTGCAACAGTTGCAGAGAGAGCAGAGCCTCTAGGAGTAACAGCAATTTCCCCCGTTGCTCCTAGAGGCTCATTTGCATATAATAAAACATAATTTTTCTCAGCAATGCGGGCACATATGAACATGGGACCAACACAGATGCCTTCAGCTGCCAAGCGCACATGTAACAGGTGAGCTAGTGTCATAGGTACAAATCTGCTGACAGATGCCATTTAAAGTTGTTTGAATCTTTTGAGACATGGACCAATATTTTTATACATACTCATGCTGCTTCTCTCTACCCCATGTTTCTGTACACATTATTGTGCGCTGTGTTTATATCCAGTTTTATCCTGTACCCTGCAGGGGCGTTGCTAGGCTAAAACATTCGGGGCCTGGGCCCCTGATGTTTCCTCCCAGGCCCCGAATGTCCTGCCTGCCTGTTAGATACAATTGTATTGCCATCCTCAGGACGGCAATACAATCGAATCTAAACCACTGCACCAAGATGTAGGACCTGTGGTAACATCACAGGTCATGTGATCGTGCAGTAGCTGAGAAGGACCTGTGATGATGTCACTGGTCACATGTCATCATGTGACCAGTGCAGGAGAGGCTCCACCGAAGAGAACTCTAGGGGGAAGAAACTCTGCTGAGGTCTGCTATAAAGGACAGGTAAGTGAAGAGAGAGTAATGCTGGGAGTTGTAGTTATTTAACTGGGACTGTATGTTAGGGATTAAGACAGGGATTTTATTTACATGGGACTGAATGTTTATTGGGTGAGCCTATTAACGTGGGACTGTATGTTGGAGGGGGCTGTGGGAGGGAGTGATGTTATTTACATGGAACTCTACGGCGGAGGGTGGGAAAATAATTTTATTTACATGGGACTGTATGGTGGAGGGGCTGAGGAATCATCATTGCTAAGGGCACTAAAGGGAGGAATATAACTACAGGGGGCATTATAACAGGAGGGGGCGATATAAATACTGGGGCACTGTAGCGGTATTATAAATCCAGGGGACATTATAGATGTTCTTATTACTAGTGGGGGCTCTATAGAATGGTCTTATAGATCCACCTTATTTCTACTAAGAGCACTATGGGGTGGGGGTGGGGGGTTATTACTACTTAGGGCTCTGTAGAGAGCTTTATTACCACTGGGGAACAATAGATGGCCTTATTTCTTATGGGCGCTCTGTGAGGGCATTATTAATACTGTAGGGCTCTTCTACTAATGGGGAGCACTCTAGGAGAGCATTATCACTGTTGGGTTCAGTAGGGGGCAATATTACTAATGAGGGCATTCTAGAAGGGGATTACTATTGGTGGGAATATGAGGAGCACTATTACTATGGTGGGGGGGACACTGATATTTCTTCAGGATAGTATTTGGAGGTTTTGGAGGGGCACAGCGAGGAGCAGGATAACACTGTGGGGGCTCGAGGATGGGGGATGACGATAGAAATGTGAGGAAGCTAAGATGTCCATGTGTCACACTCTGCAGAGACGAGGCTGAGAGAAGATGTCTGGACCAAATTGAGAAGATCTACATCAGAGGAGACGTCACCTGGAGGCCCTGGATGTGAAATGTAAGTGCTGCTGCGGAATGGGGGGAAGGTGATCGACTTAGAGAATTGGGCTATATGCATTGGGGCTTGGGCCCCGGATCGTTTGAGACCCTAGCAACGCCCCTGGTACCCTGTAAGCTTTAGAATTTTAGACATGCAATTCTCGGTTCCATACTAGGGTAGTCCTACTAAGGTTGCATGTAGTGTGTATGCAGTAACTAAATGTTACATGTCACAAGTATGACAGTCAAGGTTGTAATATGTCTAATGGAGAAAAACATTGGAAGCTACCGTGCTACTATCGCAAATTTTCCAAAATGTCTTTTGTAGGTTGCAAGCCACATTCAGAGATGAAACACAATGTTATATACTGAATAGTGAAAGCGGAACATCTTATGAAATACAGTATATGATCTAAGGATCTTGCTTTGACCCAGGGGTGAACTACCAATGAGGCCAGGTGAGGCGATCGCCTCAGGCAGCACCAGGTAGGGGCAAGAGGGGGGCAGTGGAAGAGCCATGGGCAATGAGCACTTTCATTGTGGCAAAGGGGTTAGGTTAAGAAATTGGCATGGGCGAAGGGTGCCGTTTCAGTTTTCGCCTCAGGCAGCAGAAAGGCTAGGTGCACCCTTGCTTTGACCTTAATACTATACTATGACATTCCTGATGTCACTACTGTACAAAAGTTTCTACAGCTCTCAAGAGCCACATGTAGGGAACCCAAGAGCCTCTTGTGTTTACCAAGCCTACAGTTATGGAACACTGATATACAAAAATGGTCAAAAACACCTCCAACCTTTAATTCTTATACTGCATATCATTATGTTCAGTAACTGTGCTGCCTTTCCTTCAACTATGGTCAGTAGTGAAGATTAGTATTACTATGGGTGCCTTGACCAGGAAATACCATCGCCAGCTGCGTTAGCTGTCACCAGGTCAACCAGGTGGTTATTCCATCTCACAAATCATCTGATAACCATTTTAGGTACTTCAAATGCATCAGATTTTGTTGCAGAAATGTCCCATCAGTCCCATTCATCTTAATGGAGTTGTTTTGGCAGCAAGTATGTGGGCTTCAAAAAGGCCACTTTATGGCAGAAACATCACCTTCATAATATGTGTATCTGCTGTATGTGGAGTAAAGTGAGCTTTTGATGTTTATCTGGAGCTGGCTCCAGCTGCGAACGGTCTGTCGGATCCATCCTTGCCAGGCGAAGTTGTGCGCTGACGGCAACCCATCTCACCGCAATGACTAGTGATGATCGAGCACCGTAGTGTTCGGGTGCTCGGGTCGAACACTAGGCGGTGCTCGAGCATCTGAGCACAATGGAAGTCAATGGGAGAACCCGAGCACTAAACCAGGCAAACCCCTGCTCTGAAGAGGGGAGGGTGTCTGGTTCATAGGGAAAGGTGAGAAAATGGTGGAAACACCACTGAAATGGTTTGGGAACAGCATGGGGAGGATGTCTGGATGCATCTTGGACTACAAAATCGCTGCTGGGAAAGATGTTGTTCGAGTAGTACGCCACTTTTATGGAATGACAAGAATACCCCCCAAAACCGACAATAACATTGGTTTTAGAGGAAAGATTGTTAGGAAACATATATTTACTTGTACATAAAGCGCAAGTGCTGCCAAAAAAATTACAAGGAAGAGGCACTCTGATACAACCGTTATATCACATAAAGGAGGGCCTCATTCACATTGTGGTACAATTGTTCATGTCGTGGGACTCCTACACTCATAAAGCCTATGCACAAAGTGAAAGGGCTGCCAAAAATTACAAGGAACAGGCACTCCAATACACAGATAATGTCGCCTTGATTAGTGGCAGAAAAAATACACAGGATTTCAGGTATTTAGGATACAAAAACTTTATAATGCACACGCAACACAGGTAATGTCG
The DNA here is from genome assembly GCA_900303285.1 of Rhinella marina. Lineage (NCBI taxonomy): Eukaryota > Metazoa > Chordata > Amphibia > Anura > Bufonidae > Rhinella > Rhinella marina. The sequence continues at coordinate 24,197 of ONZH01024415.1, read as the reverse complement.
CCTTGATTAGCGGCAGAAAAAATGACACCGGATGTCAGGTAGCACCAGTAAGCAGAGCTTAGGTGGCCCCCAGTTCATCGGCCCACTGGGAAACTTCTATGGCCAGTCCGCTCTTATTAACACCTGATCCTTTTGTTCTGTCAACAGATAATTTGCTGCTAGAAGTGTCTGGCAGGAGCTTTCTCCTCTCTCCCCAAAGAAAACACATACACGCTCAGCTTGGCAGTGGTTTGTCCCCATACAGTTTCCTGGTTTGTTAGCAGCACGTTCCTGTTTATATGATTTTACATGCAGCATAAAATAACGCTTGTTCCCGATAAATGCCCAATCTTCAAACTTTTTATGGGGCCTTTAGTCTGGGTATTTTTTTTAATGTTTATAACTATATTTGACAGGTGTGTTTCATTTACTGCAGATAATCGTATATTGACCATACACCTAAGATAGCTGTCTGAACCTATTCTGTCTCCCTTTTAATTATTCACATTGGCCAAGTGTGTATGTTTATTATAATTAAGAGAGGGATCAAAGGTTCAGGAATATTTGAATCCAATGTGACCGATCCTTGCTTTGCCTCATTTATCTGTAGCTATTTATAACTCAACTACAGTATTTTTTTATTTTTTTATTTTTTTTTTGGGGGGGGGGAGGTGATTTTCTTTTTTGATGCAACCTGATAGTGAACTTGGACTGGTACTGCATAATATTCTGCTATGAACCTTAAGAAGTAAATGGGCTTGCAATACAGCTGCCTACACACTATCAATATCTGATTATGCACATTAAATATCTGACACCTATACACAGCAGATCGTCCAAACCTGTGTGTTTATTTAAAAAAGGAACGCATCTTCTAGACACCATAGCGCAACTTCTCTCTGGGTGGAACTGAACAAGTTGAAGCCCAACTTTCTGATTCTATGGCCAGCTTTATTGTGCAGAATAATCAGAAGGAACATTTTGTAAAAGCTGACAATAACTGACCACAGAATTACTGTCTGACCAGTAGCCGCCTGGCTTGACAACCAACAAGGGGACAGATAGGCGACTAAGAGCGGTTGTGTGAACGGGTGTGCATCTATTCCGCACAAGAATAGGCATTTTGAATGGGGTGCCGGTCCGTGTGCAAAATGCAGAACACACACCGGTCGGCATCCGTGGTATTGTGGATCCGCATTTTTGCAGATCCGCAATACCACGGCCCTCTGAGCGGCCCCTAACAGTTTGAAGCTGTGCCAGTTGTATCCTACGATCTGGTATGTTTCTGTATGGCTGTCTTGATTCTGAACTTCTGTCCCAGCTTCTATTACTCCCTAATGCTCTGACAAAGGACACTGCAAGGTATTCTCTTTGTTAGACCGCCATATACGCTCTCTGGAAGAGGGAGGGAATCCCCTAGCTATGTATAGCGCCACATGCACTGTTTACAGGAGGCAGTTTCTGACCTACTGACTTTGTGACAATTGTTCTGACCCTATAGAACTGAATAAGAACCTTGCTTTTTCATTTCTCCCTTGTCCCATGATTAGTCCAAACATTTCTTTTCAAGCTAATCCATCACTAGGGCTAGACATCATCACCCCTTGGTAATGACGTCCAGGGCCTCATAACAGTGAAAGGTTCCAGACAGGGTTGCCCTTGTGATGGTGATGACTCTGTATTTAGGAGGTCATTAGGGCAAAATAGATCTGACAGGGCGTTCCAGAGCAAGTAATCATCATCCTGACCCCCATCCATATCATCCTCATCGATATTTTCTGCAGATTGAAGATCCCAAGCATCCTCTGGATACCGGTAAGGGCTTATGCACACGACCGTATGTAATTTGCGGTCCGCAAAACATGGATCCACAAAAAACACAGATGACGATTCCACCAGGCGCCCAGCAGAGGGCGCTGTGGGGAATCGTGACCTGTGTGAGCCGTCCTGACGCTCCGAAGACCTGCCGGGGAGCATGTAAGTATGTATGTGTGTTTGTATGTCTATATGTGTGTGTATGTTTATGTGTATGTATATGTATGTACTGTGTGACATGTGTGGGGCCGGAGCGCGGTTCCGGCTCCACACATGTCACTGCGGCAGGCCTGATCCGGCAGCACCCTTCACCTGCCGGATCAGGCCTGCCGCCAGTGTGAAAGTAGCCTTACTGGTATAGACAATTTGCTCTGTTTGTACCCTGTTTGCTCCACTGCATCTACTCTGGAGACAAAGTCCAGATCCCTGTATAAGGGTTAAAGAGTGAAAATCTGCAGTCCGTTTTATTGTAGATGCCCCTACTCTAAACTTTGACAGGTAGGCAAAGGCTGCTTAATCATAGAAGGACAGGCATTTGGCAACATTAACAACTGATCAAGTCCAATTTAATGGGGAAGTGGTGAATGACCTCAGCTCTGTTGTGTCTACCGTCAGCTTTGGAAAGACATGTAGGGCATCACACACATACTGCATGTAAGTAGATTTAGGGACACTTTGCAGACCTGTTCCTGCCAGTTGAATGGCTGAAGTAATTAGAGTTCATCTGGAACTGAAAGTAAAAACCTCATTTCCTTTATGATAAGCATCAGGAGACGTGAGAATAGTCCAGACCCAGCATAACACTGTCAAACAGACTCAGCTATAATCATGTAAACAGTGGAAGGAGAATGTACCGTGTACTTGGTATCTGTGATGTTATTTAGGATGTAATTTGTCTGCAATAATAAACAGCCGTATATAGTAAAATTTTCCACCGATTCTCCTAATGAAATAACCTATGCAGTAAAATAGTCAGTATGGTTGGTTCTCTTATTAGGAAGCTTGGTTTCAATTGATTTAGGGTCCATTCAGACGTCCGCAAGTGTTCTATGGTACGCAAATTTTGCGGACCACACATGGCCGGCACTATGATAAAATTTCCTATTCTTCTCTGCCTATTTTTGTGGGACTGCGGAACGGAAGTGAATGGGTCTACACCCGTTCAGCAAAATTGGGGAACGGAGGCAGACCCATTCATGCGGACTTGTGAACGGACCCTTAGATTGATAGAAAGTTCATAGTTTTTAGCTTTAAAGAAACATAGTTTCTGAGCTGAAGGCAGCATATTATAGAGCAGGAGAGGGTTAGTAGATTGATGTATAGTTTTGTGGGAAAAGATTCAGTTTAAATTATAATTTATTCATTTAAATCCCTGCTCATTCTGGGCTTTGAAGTCCAGGAGACTATCCTATCGGTGATTGACAGCCTTCCTCCATGACTGTATACACAGTAATAGATGGAAGGCTGTCAATCACTGATAGGACTGCTTCCATGAGTTCAAATCCCAGAATGGGCAGGAAATGTATGAATTACAAGTTTTACTGAAACTTTTCCCATAAAACTATATATCAATCTGCTCAGCATCTCCTGCTGTATAATGTGCTGTCTTTTTATAGATTACACTGCATTTTTATAGTGATAGGTTCCCTTTAATATAAAAAATAAAGCTGTGCTATTTTCTCTTTTCTGATGTAACCATTTATATATTGTAATAGTAGTGCTGTCAAAGAAAATAAACGTAGAAACATTTTTGGAAGATCCATACTGTAAGTGCAAAATACTAAATAACTGCATGGTTAACCCTTTCACCCCTGGAGGTTTTTTCGGTTATGCATTTTCGTTTTGCGCTCCCTGCCTTCAAACAGCCATAACTGTTTTATTTTTCTGTTCACATAGCTGTATGGGGGCTTGTTGTTTGCGGGACAAGTTGTACTTTCCAACGCCACCATTTAATATTGCATATGGTGTAGTGGGAAGCGGGAATAAAATTCCAAATCGGGTGAAATTGCAAAAAAAAAACGCTATTCCGCTACAGTTCTACAGGTTTCTTATTTACAGCGTTCGATGTTCATTAAAACTGACCAGTTACTTTCATTCTACTGGTCAGTACGAATCCGGCAATACCTAATATGTATAGTTTTTCCTGCGTTTTGATAGTGATAAAGTAATTATAAAGTTGCCTTTTTTTTTTGTTGTTGTCATATCTTGACCCCTATAACTTTTTGGTATTTATGTGTACGGAGCTGTATGGGGGCTCATTTTTTGCGGGGCGATCTGAAGTTTTTATTGATACCATTCTGGGGTGTGTATGACTTTTTGATCACTTTTTATTTATTTTTTTTTAGAAAAAAAAAGCGTCAAAAAACAGCGAATCGCCATTTGGATGCTTTTTTCCGCCACACAATTTGCCGTATTGGAATTTTTTTTATATTTTAAAAGTACGGGCATTTTCGGTCACGGTGATACCCATGATGTCTATATTTATTGTTATTTAGGTATTTATTTTTTTACAGAAAGGGGGGTGATTTGAACTTTTATATATTTTTTATTTTTATATATATTTTTTAAAAAATTTTAAAAATTTTTTGTGATTATTTTAAAATAAAGCTCAAATATGAGCTAATATATTGTGTTTTTTTTTCTTTATGAGCAATCAGGGATTTACTAGATGGAGATAAATCCAAAAATTGCTCATTTCTTATCCTGGCCTACCATCTAGTGGCCAGAATAATAATTGCAGTTTGAAAACTGTAATCCTCACCAGCTAGGATTACAGTTTTCATATGGTGTACAGACACCCCGATTGGCCACTCGGGGCGTCTGTACACCACCCGGAAGCGTACGCTTCCTGGTTCAGACGCATCGTGATGCCGTGATCACGTGTGATCACGGCATCAGAAGGCCCAGGAAGACACCGCTGATGGCGGTAAGTAGCGGCAAGTCTCTGCTGTTAGAAACAGCAGAGACTTGCCGGCCATGACGCCCGCCGCACGGGCGAGCGGGCGTCATGTCCCCGCACCAGCGCCGTACATGTACGCCGCTGGTCGGGAAAGGGTTAAAACACTAAAATAAGAGCTCTCTTACTAAGGCTGAATTTTGGTGCACTCCATTTTGTTCAGTTTTGTCCCCATTGACAAAGGATCCTATGACGGAAATGAAAATGCTAGTGTGACAGTAGCCTAAGATATATAAATCTACCCATAGGTGGCTGCAGACTGTGGATGCTAGATGTCTGAATTAGTTCCTTTTTATTAAGTTCTAATTTCACTTTCCAAATTTGGTGTTTTGTGAACATGAGGTACCCGGTTTACACTAAGATTCCATCTTTCACCGCTATATGTAGTGCCCTGGAGCAGGGGTACTTTAAAGTCTGGAAATTTGTGGACATTTGCCTATGTCCCCTATGCAAAGTTATAAACTTCTTTCAAATCTGAGCTCATTAGACCAAATGACAGATTTCCATTACAATGCATTCATACATATGCATCAACAATGATATTTATATGTGTAAAATAGTAATTTCAAGTATTCAAGTTTTGTGCCTTTAGATAAAAATGTTTGTGGCTGAAGAATAACCAAATATATGTGCCCTCACAATAACTCAATAACAGCACATTACTGTCTAAACCGCTGGCAGCAAAAGTGAGTACACCCCTATGTGAAAATGGCCAAATTGTGCCCAATTAGCCATTTTTCCTTCCCGATGTCATATGACACGTTAGTGTTACAAGGTCTCAGGTGTGAACGGGGAGCAGGTGTGTTATATTTGGTGTTATCACTTTCACACTCTCTCATACTGGTCACTGGAAGTTCCACATGGCACCTCATGGCAAAGAACTCTCTGAAGTTCTGAAGAAAAGAATTGTTGCTCTACAATATGATGGCCTAGGCTATAAGAATATTGCCAACACCCTGAAAATGAGCTGTAGCTTTGAATGAAAAAGCATGTGTCTCTTGTATGATATGAAGCAACATCCTGAGACCTTCTACTACACCGTGTGAATTGGTTTATTGTGTCACTTATTATTCAATGCCAACCATTGTTTAATGTTCAGTAGCAAAATGTACTGACGAAGAACAGTCGGGATCTCCCCAATGACTAATGAAGTGTCCAAGGGAAACTTACAAACACATTGATATACACATAAAAGAGTAGACTAGCTTAGCCAGCTTACTGCAAAGGTTACTGAGCAGAGTACTACATTGAAACATAATAAGGCATAATAAAGACATATGCCTATCTAGTTTAAAGAGAATGTGTAATTAGAAAATAACCTATTTGTAACAGACATTGGAAGCAGTGTGCCAAGTAAATGATTTGGCTTTGGGCTATTCTTAAAGGCTTTGCCCTGGCAGTCCACGGTTTCTTTACTCTTTAATACCATTACAGGGATCAGGCCTTTGCTGCAGGGGAACCACCTGGCCACTACCTCTTGGAATAGTCCTGGTATAAATGGTAGCTAAACCACAGGGATCAAAAACACTGATATGATGCACCAAGGGGGTCAGGTAGTACTAGCAGTCAGGAAATAGACTGAGGTCAGGGAAGGCATCTGAGGATCAATACTGTAAACAGACAGTAGACAGGAAGGCAGCAGAAGGTCAGAATTGGTAAACAGGCAGAGTTCGGTACACAAGTCAGAATAAGGATCCCTTATCTAGCACTAATAAACTAGGAAACCTAAAGTTCAGGCACCTTCCTCCTGGGGAAGGCACCTTAAATAGACATACAGTACAGTAGGTGGCCAGACATATGTTGGAGCAAATCAGGACAACCCTTAAAAGTCAGTAGGAGTGCACACACATGCCCTAACAACAGAGGAAGAAGGCTTGGCAGGAGCAGGCTGTGGCCCACAGGAGAAGTGCACAAAGCGGGATGACAAGGCCTGGTGAGAACTGCAGAAGGAGCTGGGCAGCAGTGGGCTTGGCTAATGTCTGCTATTGATGATACTGTCAATTGCAGACATTTAACCCCTCAGATGCCATGGTCAAATGTGACCACAACATCTGGGACTTAAAAAAAAACAGAAGCACACACTCCTGGGCCTGAAACGGCTCCCCCTAGGAGAAGCTGGATGTTATGTGCAGCAGCCTCGGTTCTTCTGAATGATCCGAGGTTACCACAGATATGTTCCTATGGAGACCCTGCCATACCAATGGGCCATGTGACTGCTGTAAAGCATATCTCTAAATGCTATTAATAACATATCAGACAAGATGGCTGCCCTCATCATATGAGAAAAAAAGGAATATATATCACTATGTGGTTTTAATTAGAAAATTTATGTGACACACTCTCCTTGGTTGAACTTGATGGACATGTGTCTTTTTCAACCGTATTAACTATGTAACTATGTAACTATGTAACCTTCCCTTTAACCTATTACCCTATTATCCTGCATTGTTTATCACAAGGCAAGCAGGTACCAAATCAATTTAGATTTCTTTAGAGTTCTTTTGTCCTAACTTTTTATTTTCCCGTACACAAATTTCAGCTCTGAGCACACCTGTATAAAGTGCCTGATAAAGGCTGGTGGACATTGCTGTTAGCTGACTTGCCCCAGTCTAAACTGTGATTCAGTTCTCAGTGTGTCATCAGAAAATGATGGTTTGTTTAATTTTAAATTTTATGTTAAACATATTTTAAAGATTTTTTGTGATATTTTTAAATTTCCATCTTACTATCTATATTTAAAAATAATAATAAAATATTGCAGTTTTAGAACCGACCACTAAGCCTTGTAATAGTCAACACCTTTTGGTCTGTACAAATTACTTTTCAGCAGTCACCTCATTATCATCACATTACAGTTTACAGTGACAGATTACAGTATTAGGCTAGTTTCACACTAGCGTTATTGCTGGATCCGACAATAACGGTTCCATTACTGATAATACAACCATATGGATCCGTAATGAACGAATCCGGTTGTTTTATCTTTAACATCGCTGGGATGGATCTGTCACGAACTCCACTGAAAGTCAATGGAGGACGGATCTGTTTACTAGTGTGTCACACTGAATGGATCCGTCCCAGGGGCGTAGCAATAGGGGAAGCAGGGGAAGCAGCTGCTTTGGGGCCCAGACCCACAAGGGGCCCCCTCAGGAGGGAGACTAAAAGATTTTATTGTCAGGCCCCCCCTCAACAGTATTATATAATGACATTATATACAGTGACACTATAGAAAGCGGATGGAGCGGCTGTCAGGCCTTGTATGGGAGAGCTCAATCTTGACTAGCCACAAGAGTGAGGGTTGCATGTGAGTTCGGGGTTGAGAGGAAGTTTCTGGGGGGGCCCCATTCAAAAATTTGCTGTGGGGCCCAGTTAGTTGTAGTTACGCCACTGATCCGTCCCCATGACTTGCATTGGGGGTCATGACGGATCCGTCTTGGTGCGGATGCCCAGGACGGAGAGCAAACCACAGCATGTTGCGGTTTGCTCTCCAGTCTGGAGACGGAACGGAATGCTTCTAGGAGCATTCCGTTCAGTTTTGTCCCCATTGACAATGAATGGGAACAAAACTGAAATGTTTTATTTCGGTATTGAGCCCCATGACAAAACTCAATACCGGAATAAAACAACGCAACTGCATTACGGTAGTCATTTCTGCTAGATAGAAGTTATCAGCAGCAGCTTCGGCTGAAGTTGAAACCTCGAGCTTAAAGAACCCGAAACAAGAGTTTGTTTCTACTGTGGTTTGTGTTTTATGTGGTTTGTGTTACTGAAAGGGGAGAGGAAAACCGAGTGAGAAACTGACCATGGATCGGACAGGGGGATCGCATAATCTCTGTGCAAGCTTCTCGATAGAGAGCCTGAGACAGAGGGGGCGATCCGTTTGCAGGGAGGTGTTTTCCCTGTGCTGGGTAGTCACGGGGGTTCTCCTGTGCCGGGTCGTCTAGATTGGTTGTCTAGACAGACGTGACCGGACAGGAGGGGTTTTCCTGCGCCGGGTCGTCTAGATTGATTGTCTAGACAGACGTGACCGGCCAGAAGTGATTTTCTGTATTAGGCTGCAGTGTACAGGCAGCGGGCAGCAGATGTAATCAAACCTCAAAGCTAGTGTGCAGTCCGTGCGGTCAGAAGAATTGAGTCTGATTGAGACTAACCCCTCCCCTTGTCAGGCGTACTGTTTGTCTGTGTCTTGTCTGCCCGACTCCGTTCTGAAAAGTTGAAACATGGGTGGTAACTCGGTGTAATTGTTACCCGGAAAACAAACGGCTTTGGAGGTGGTGGCTCAAGGAAAATAAGTTGACTTGTTATGTCTGTGTGGACCAGAAATCTGACCTTGTGTGTTGCCAGAGAATCGACTAGTAGATGAAGGTCACACAGCCAAGTTTACTGTGAGCGATATCTGCTCAACTGTGATGATGAGGCCAAATTAAGGGTTAAGTTGAGAATAGAAGAAATCATCACTCACAGGGGAAAGTTTGCTGTGGCATTAGGCCAAAAAGGAGTGAACACCGGCCTTGAATTTACAGCATTACCTTTTGTTATGAAAAACAATGCGAGCATCAGCGGAAAATTATTAAAATATAAGAAATTAGTCTGGGCAGAAAAATATAATGAAAAGACAAATGATTACTTTTACATGCCGTCAGCATGGCCCCTAAGATGGTATAGGAGGACCCAACCGCGCTCCCACAGACACATCCCCCGCCATATCACTAGCCCCCTCAGTCTACCTCTTCAGAGGGGTGGACCTGTGAAGTACGTCAGTGCCAAAACCACGCCCGTGGCTCACCTTTTTGTATCCAGTTATCACACAAGACGGCACGCCCTACGTCCCAATGTCCATTCTGGCAGCCATCTTAACTTAGGGAACTTCCCTTCCTGGTGGCCATCTTAACTGAGGGAACGTCAGTCCCCGCCCAGTGGCCATCTTAGTTACTGGTATTCTCTGTGACACGGCTACAAGTGGGAAGCAAAGCACATACACTCACCGGCCACTTTATTAGGTACACCTGTCCAACTGCTCGTTAACACTTAATTTCTAATCAGCCAATCACATGGCGGCAACTCAGTGCATTTAGGCATGTAGACATGGTCAAGACAATCTCCTGCAGTTCAAACCGAGCATCAGTAGAAAGGTGATTTGAGTGCCTTTGAACGTGGCATGGTTGTTGGTGCCAGAAGGGCTGGTCTGAGTATTTCAGAAACTGCTGATCTACTGGGATTTTCACGCACAACCATCTCTAGGGTTTACAGAGAATGGTCCGAAAAAGAAAAAACATCCAGTGAGCGGCAGTTCTGTGGGCAGAAATGCCTTGTTGATGCCAGAGGTCAGAGGAGAATGGGCAGACTGGTTCGAGCTGATAGAAAGGCAACAGTGACTCAAATTGCCACCCGTTACAACCAAGGTAGGCAGAAGAGCATCTCTGAACGCACAGTACGTCGAACTTTGAGGCAGATGGGCTACAGCAGCAGAAGACCACACCGGGTGCCACTCCTTTCAGCTAAGAACAGGAAACTGAGGCTACAATTTGCACAAGCTCATCGAAATTGGACAGTAGAAGATTGGAAAAACGTTGCCTGGTCTGATGAGTCTCGATTTCTGCTGCGACATTCGGATGGTAGGGTCAGAATTTGGCGTCAACAACATGAAAGCATGGATCCATCCTGCTTTGTATCAACGGTTCAAGCTGGTGGTGGTGGTGTCATGGTGTGGGGAATATTTTCTTGGCACTCTTTGGGCCCCTTGGTACCAATTGAGCATCGTTGCAACGCCACAGCCTACCTGAGTATTGTTGCTGACCATGTCCATCCCTTTATGACCACAATGTACCCAACATCTGATGGCTACTTTCAGCAGGATAATGCGCCATGTCATAAAGCTGGAATCATCTCAGACTGGTTTCTTGAACATGACAATGAGTTCACTGTACTCAAATGGCCTCCACAGTCACCAGATCTCAATCCAATAGAGCATCTTTGGGATGTGGTGGAACGGGAGATTCGCATCATGGATGTGCAGCCGACAAATCTGCGGCAACTGTGTGATGCCATCATGTCAATATGGACCAAAATCTCTGAGGAATGCTTCCAGCACCTTGTTGAATCTATGCCACGAAGAATTGAGGCACTTCTGAAGGCAAAAGGGGGTCCAACCCGTTACTAGCATGGTGTACCTAATAAAGTGGCCGGTGAGTGTAGATGCAAGTAGAACCACAACAAGTATTCGACTTAGTAAATGAAGGATATACACATACCTATAATAAGTTAATATTGTTTAATTAGATGAAATGACTTAACATCTATGTTTTTTCTGTTACTAGGATTAAGTCAGCACTTGGAGGCAACTTTATCTCGATTCCTAACAGGTTGTTGTGATGGTGCAGGTGTTTAAGGACTCCAGGTCAAGGGGAACCAGGTGAAGATGTTAGGTTAGGTCCTGCATTTGATACAAAGTCAAGTGAAGTACTTGGTCCTGAGTGTCCTACCCATGCTAGAATCACAAAAGGAAGGGATTGTGATGGAAATGGTCTCGCCTGTGGTAAACTGTAGCTTGACATAAGAGGTCACACAAGTAGTAAGGGAGAAAGAATGTAGACAGGCAGTGAAGAACATCAGCAAGCTAATGGAAGCTGTAGAGATGCACCCCGATGGTAAACTGAATCCAGAGTAGTGAGGAAAAAAGCATGTAGGAAAAATAAAGGGTGCCTGAAAGATAACGAGCTCACAGGAGTCCGATTGTGAGTATCTTACGGAAAGTGTATAGAGGAGGTGTAGAGAGACAGAGAAAGTGTCAAGTATTATTATGAATGTTATCACGGTAATTTTAAACCACCTCCCAAACGGAGAAAGGAAAAACGAAGTCTTCCACCTTATAATGGTCCTGGGTAATGGACCTGCAGCATCTGAACCCAGATTGGAGAGAGTTATGCTGTATGTGGTACTCCTCGACCACGCCACATGGATTCTATTCTGTGTTAACTGAGCCCAGATCACTGTCCCCACAAACACCCATGTTCTTAGAGATGACACAAAGACAGATGAGAAAGGAAAAAAAAAAAACGAGCAATCCAGTATTGGCTGTGCCCTCAAACATTTTAGCAGATTAAAGTCCAGCTCCAATGATATCCCTCACTCTGGGTGATAAAGAAGAAGTCCTGTTTTTGATTGATACTGGAGCAGCTAAGATAGTTGTGCACAGCAAACATGTCCTCCCCTGACTTAATCTCCACGGTCACCAGTCCTGGAATAGGAGTGGATGGGAAAGTAGTACACTCCCCTTTAACAGAACACATCCATGTTAGATTTGCCCTTAACCAAGAAGTGCTTGCCCGGTTGCTGGTCAGTGATACTGTCCCCTGTTGCCTCCTGGGTAGAGACTTGCTTGCAGCATCGCATACCAGGAGGATCGCACTGTGAAACTAACAGGTGCCCTTTTTAATGACCAAGAACTTTGTTAGCAGTTAGTGATAAAACTCCCTGGTCCATGTTTATGTCAGTACTCCCAAAAGATGAGAAGGAAACCCTGCTTGCAGTATCCCTTGAGTATGGCACCGTTGGATGCCATATTTCAAACATTCCGAGACTTTATGAAAAAGATTGTATCCCCTTCTACCACTCTTTTGTACCCTGAGAAAAAGAAAAGTAAGAAGGGCAAAACCAACCCAGTACCAGGTGCCTACGTGCTGTCAATGAAGCCACAGTTTTTAATACCCCCATTGTGCCCAATTCACACACCTTGTTGACTAAGGTTCCCACTACCTCTACTCACTACACAGTAATTAATTTGGCTGATGTTTTCTCTTCCGTACCTATACGTCCAGACAGTTGGTATTTGTTTGCCTTCAAGCAAGAGGGTAAAAAGGTATACTTGGGTGACGCTGCCACAGGGAGCCCAGAACTCACCCAGTTTGTATACTATGGCCATGTCGCCATGACTGCAAGGTGTCAAAAACAAAACTTCAGTTTTGCTGCATTCCTTCCTGGGGTGATATATCTCACCCCTGAATGAAAGAAGTCTGTGGAGGACACCCCTTTGTCCAGAAACGTGAATGCACTGTGGACATTTTTTGGGCCTCATTTCTTATTGCAGACCTTGGACATGCACGTTTGGTGCCGTTTTTTATGATTGTTTGTCCTCTAGCCCCTTCCACTTTACAGAAGAGGTAGTAGAGGGATGCCTTTCATGTTCAAAGGCTGGTAATTTGGTACTCCCCCGCACTGGGTCTATCAAATTATTACATTTAGATTGTATTCTATAGAAGCGAATGGCCCTGCCTCAGTTGTCCTCACTTAACTGCTCCTCATGATATTACATTTATCCTCACATAGGTATAACCCAAAAATCTTTTTAATGCCCGCCTTTTGAGAATGCAGTGTTCCATTTTGTTGCCTGACAATGTTAGTATCCAAAGGTGTAATACTTTGAATCCAGCCACCCTGTTGCCTCTGGAGCAAGGGGGGAGGGAAGAGTTAAGGCACCTCATGACTGTTGGTAGATGATGTCACAAGAGACAGTGGGATATGGTAAGTCAGCCATTAGATTAGATAATGTGCTCTTTGTGGATGGATCGAGGTATGGCCAGGACGGCAGGTGCTACACAGGTTGGGCAGCGGTTACTAAACATGACACTCTAAAATGCAGAGTCCTTACCACCACATGTCTGCCCAAGAAGAGAGTCCAGAGATTCTGGAGATGGTTTGCAGAGATGCAGAGGGAAAAACAGCCAACATTTACACTGATTCCATGTATGCCTTTGAGCCCATGGCTATGGGCCCATTTGGAAAGCCAGAGACTTCAACCCCTTCACGTAAATCCATCAAAAATTAGGAAGTGGTGAGGTCTCTGATGGAACCCCTCATGTTGCCAACTTGAGTGGCGGTGATAAGAACGAAAGGCCACTGTGAAACAGACACAGAGGAGGCGAAGGGAAAGCCAAGGCAGATCAGGTGGCAAAAATGGCTGCCAAATTGCCTAGGCAGACCCCTGCCTTAGTGGCCACAGCTCAGGTCCCTGAAATAACTCCTCCTGTCTCCCTGAAAGTTCTTAAGACCTTACAGAACCAGGCGGGGAACGAGGAAAGGGACCAGTGGGTGTCAAAAGGGGGGACTGCAAAGGAAGGACTAATACAGTTTCAAGGAAAACTCTGCCTTCCCAGGTCCCTCTAACCCACAATGGCACAGGCAACCCATGGAGTGACGCACCAGTCAAAAACTGCTATGTGATTTAGTACATAGCACATGGTACGCTCCAGGGTTCAGCACTGTAGAAGCCAGATATACTCAAAGATGTATGATTTGTGCCCCGAACAAACGTGGGTCAGATGGTTACAGTACCTCAGAAACACATGCACTTCGTCACTTGTATCCGTCTCAACGCTTGCAGACTACATTCAGCTACCCAAGGTGGGTGTGTATAAGTATGTATTGGTGTGTGATTACTTGTTTTCAGGATGGCTAGAAGTATACCTGGTAGCTAAGGTCACAGCCTAGACCACAGCAAAGAAGATTATGGCCAAAGTTGTATGCAGGTACAAGGTACCAGAGGCCAGTGAAGGTGACAAGGTGTTCACTTTACAGGTGAAGTGATGCAAGATTTAGGTGTAGAACAAGCCTAAAGTGCTTCGTACCATCCACAAAGCAGCAGTAGGAAAGAACTGAACGGGACACTAAAGTAAAAGACTCAAAAAGCCATGGACAGAGTGCCTGCTGTTAGCCCTCTTTCCAGTAAGGTATACCCTTAACCGTAAGACAGGCTTTAGTCCCTTTGAGGTCCTTTTTGGGGTCAGCCCCTAGGACAGGATTGTATTTCCCACAGCAGCTCCAGATGCAACGTGGTTGTCTGACGGATTGTGCGATCAGTTTGTACAAGCGTTTGACGGAAACACATTCTCGAGTTTTTGTTTCACTTTCAGATCTTGATAAATTACCAAGGACCCACCCACCTGTGCGTGGAGATTGGGGGTTAAAAAGGACACAGTAAAACAGTCCTTAAACCCTGGTTTGATGGTCCATTACAAGTGATGTTAACTCCAAGCACATCAGTGAAGCTCAAAGGAAAACCAGCTGAGAGCTTGTACACACATATATACATAGATGCCATAGGAGTCCCAAGGGGGATCCCCAATAGGTTCAAAGCAAGAGATTAGGTGGCAGTGGGATTCGAGTCGCTTATTCCCACTATCAACATTAACAAAAATGTGGATTAGATTAATTACATCTATTATAATCAGCAGAGATTTGTGAACTACTCCAGAGATGCCCTGAAAGGGATTGTGGAACAGTTGGGTCCCACGAGTATCATGGCATTCCAGAACAGAATGGCATTGGACATGCTCCTGGCAGAGAAAGGTGGCGTATGTAAGATGATAGGAGATACCTGTTGTACTCTTATTCCAGATAACCTGGGACCAGATGGCCAAGTGATGAATGCCCTGAAGGGACGCACATCTTTATCTGAGGAGTTGAAAAGGAACTCAGGCAGTAGTGATCCATGGGATGCCTGGTTTGACTGGCTGAAAGACTGGAGAAAATCTCTTGCTCAGTTAGGAGTTGTCATCTTGCTAAATCTTAATAATGCTTGCTCTGTTTGTTGTGTAATCCCTTGTGCTAGGAAACTGTTGACAAAGGCAGTGGAGAATTCCATCCCTGAGATGATCATGACTGAACCATATGATGACATCAGGAAGGAGATTCATGTGCCCTTGGATGACATCAGACCTCCCTCAACTACAGTTCTGTGAGGCAGAAGTGAAGATTCCTTGGGACCCTGTGTTTCAACGGTTGATAAGCCTGATAACTAACCTTAAAGCAAATATGTGTAGCTTTAGCACATATTCACATAATCCGCACTTAGCTTTAACACATATTTACACATTCTTTGCTTAAAATTAGCTTAGTGTGAGTGGTCCTGTGCGCCCGGAGGATTCCTGAACCAGAGCGGATGAAGAAGAAGACCACCAGATGGATGTCAGCGAAGAAGTCCCCCACGCAGTTCCAGTGAAGCCTGTGTTAAGGTCAGAGTTAGAATCTGACTTCCCATTGTGCAAGTCCACTAAGAGGGAGTCTATCTATTAGGGATAGATTGTCTCCTAACTGGTGAAAAGGACGCAGGCACAATGGGACAGATTGTTAGGTCCATCTAGATCAGGGACAGACAACACCGTGCTTGAAATGGCTTCAAAGGGGGGACTGTTATGGATATGAAGACTGAAGATGTGAAGCCATTACAAGATGGCGCCGGCTCCGGGACCACTCCTGCTCTTATCTGTAGTTTACATTCTTTAGCTAGACTAGATGCGCAGAAGTGAAACTTTATTTTGCATTACTAACCAATAAAATATATCCTAACCCTCAGGAGAGGATTCATTCCTCCCTGGGGTATATAACCCTTGTACCCTCCTCTAATAAACAAGAACCTCTTTGACCCTACAAGGTGTCAGTGTTGTTTCTTCCATGCATGTAAAATCCTAGGATTACTTTAATTTGGAGCAGAGAAACAAACTTTGTGGCTCCCTTTGAGAGCCATCCTTATCATTATCTACTCCCTCCTGACCTGTAAACAGGTCACAGAGCATGCCTACAACCCTCTCCCATAGAAATCAATGAGCTCCCCTCCTGTCCATTGTGATTATGGTCAATGTGGCTGCTGTAAAGCACATCTCCAAATGCTGTGTACAGGAGTTCCGGCAAGATGGCTGCCCCCATATTTATTTTGCAAAATAGTAAAATCTACAGGATCTACCAGAAATCAGGAAATAAAAACAGATTACAAAAAAGGATATGCCTCTCTATCTGGCTTAAAGTGGCAGAAAAAAATTATAGGTAACATTTTAACGTCATAAACTGT
Source organism: Rhinella marina (assembly GCA_900303285.1). Lineage (NCBI taxonomy): Eukaryota > Metazoa > Chordata > Amphibia > Anura > Bufonidae > Rhinella > Rhinella marina. Next base: position 7,605 of record ONZH01024415.1, on the reverse strand, counting down.
TGTCTTTTTGTAGCCAAGATTGATGTTCGACTGTGTGTGTCACAGCTTCTGCTCATTCCATTGGGTGCAGAATATTGTTAAACTGAGAGGAGGAATTTATCCAGGCTGGTTTTGCAAGGTCAAAAAAAGACCTCTTCATCCCCCTGAGGCAAAATTGGCAACAGACCTTCAAAGGATTTTGTCCTCTGGATCAAAGAGCTGAGAGAGATTAACCCCCTTACTGCACAGTGCTGTAATAATATGGTATGGAAATTGAATACCTCCTACACTAACACAAAGGTGTTAGGCCTGGGCCTTCTGCCATACCTCCTGCTGTTTCACCTGTCATATCCCCAGCATCTCCTGCCTCGCTGCCTGCTGCTGTCTTCACCAAATGGGGCAGGCGCGTGCCTTCAAGACACGTCCTCTGACCATGCTGCCGCCGTGCTCCATCCCATGCTGGCTTCCCATAAGGGCACGCACATGCTGCTTCCTGTCATTTATGCTTCCAAGGGCGCGTGCTTCCTGCCTCCCAGCATGGCCCCTGGATGGGTTACAAGTTTAAATTACAGTTTAATTTCCTAGGAAGTTGACTGAGCATTGAATTACTAACAATAATAGCAAAGGTGTGCTTTTCTGATGCTCTGTGTTTGACCCAGCCTGTTTGACAATTCTGCCTGCATCGATTACTGGACCTGTCTGACCCTGAGACTGTCTGATCCTCTGTACCACGCTACTATCTATTATCGGCTTCTGACCTCTGGCTTGTCTCTGACGATGCTTCAGCTTCTGCCTCAGACCATCATCATCATTTGCTGCCTTTACTCCATTCTTCTCTGCAATACCACTTCCCACCATCGTGTCTGCTATTGGACTCAATTCACACTAACTGCAATTCTAACTGCAACTTGAGCTTGGCGCATTACCTGTTGTCTGACTCTGAGTCAGCTGTCAACCATATTAGCTAATCCTGTAGGTAAAGTGGTTTAGTTTCTCTCTTGCTGCGTTCTGCCCTGTCTCGTGTGAGAGTGCAGAATAACACCCTAGGGGTTAGTGGCTGCCATCCTTGGTTGACACAGAGAATTCACAGTCTCTGGTTTGACCAGTGAGTCCCACTCACTGGTCGTAGCAAAAGGTATGCACAAAAAATGTAAGCACCACCTAAGAATGAATTAAAAAATAGGCAGTTATATATGATACATGTTACAAAAAAACAGCTATTAATAATAAGCCCCCATTCCTCTTTCTCATACATTCAACAATCTTTAATGGAACACCCCAGTTAAATAATAAATCTCAGCTCTGTACGCACTTCCTCCCGCCGACCAGCCCCGCCCGACCGCTGCGTGGGTTTTTCAAAAGACCGCACCACTCCTCAGCCCGCACAGTGCCATTCTACTGGGCTTCTGCCCCTGCTATACAGCGCGTCACGGTGCCACTGCGCACCCATCTGATACAGAGCAGCACGGTTTGTCCACAACAACCGCATTCCAGCATTGTGCTCATTACAGGTATGGGACACCTCTTTATGGGAGCTTATTAATTCTACTTAGCCTATCCTGCATGTGTTTTATTTATACATGAATCTGTAAGTGTATCTGTTGACCATTGCCTCTTCTCAGAGATTCTCCTTAACCTTCTCGACACCATGTCATTTATTGCAATACGTCCATAACTTTGCACTTCGCGTCCATAACTGTGCAATTTACAATTTGACCAGTGTTGTGCTATTAGTGACTGGTTAGATAACCATAGTCTGTGTCTTTTATTTTATAGCAAACATTGTGACGTTGTTCCATTTACCTTTATCTACATACTTACGTGCTATATACCTTACATCAGTACACGATTGCAATATTCGATTTAATTTCTCTTTGAATTGAGACATGTTCGCCTAATCTGTCTTTGATCGTATATATTTATTGCATCATCAGTCTGTTACCTATACCATTGTATATACCTATTTTTGCTCTTCTGTGTGTTTTCAGCTCATTGATAAAGGCTACTTGCCGAAAACGTTCTTTTCTGTAAGCTTTCTTATAAGCGCACAATAAAAGCTACCTTTAAGCAAAAAAAACAAAAAACAAAACATTTTTCTGTAAGCTGTCTTATAAGCGCACAATAAAAGCTACATTTAAGCAGCTACTTGGGAGTACAAGAATCTTTGTCTTCACTTGATCTACCTGGCGTGGGAGCCATCTCCTGTTACCCACTACCTCTACATGAGTGTGACCTGACCTATCCAAATAATAAATCTCATCTCTGCAAGTCTGTGCAACCAATAATAAAGAAACCAAAAAATAAAAACTTACAATTAAATGGTGAGATAAGCATAGACACCTAAAAGATAACAAATGAATATAATCTAAGTGTACTAGGTACCTAGAGACAATGGTGGTACGGACAGGAGCCCCATATCTATCGCCATCGCTCAGTGGCTTCTTCAAGGTTAACATGTACAAGTAATGTTGCTCCTTATATATCAACTTAAAGGGGTTGTCCGGGCTTTTTTTTATTGATGACTTATCCTTAGGATAGGTCATCAGTATCAGATGGGCAGGGTCCAATACCCAGCGTACGCAGTGTGCACATGCTGTCTCCCTTCTCTCTTCTTGTCCGCTGCTGCTGTCCCATAGACTGTGCAGTGCACGAGCCGTCTCCCCATACAGTTGATCAGCGGGGGTGCCGGGTGTTGGGTTACCACCGATCTGATATAAGACACCATCCGACTCCATGATCCTGCTAACTTACTGGCTGTGAACTAGGTCAGGGATGAGCCGAAACGTTGGCCACTTGCAGTGAAAACATTTTGGATGGAATAAATATTTAATTAACTTGTATTCTATATCCGAGTGCTGTGATTCTTGTTTTCTACAATTTTGGGATATTACCCCATCACAGAGCACCGTGGCCTAAAATTGTGTAGAGTGCCAACCATCCGGTATTTTTGTAATCTGATATAAACACCTGTAAAGAAATGAAATCTTAGAAATACCTCACTAGATATGACACATGTCATGATCCTGTCACAACCGCAGAATGAAGTTTATAGCGCCCGTGCAATAAACACAAGGATGGAATACTCAAGATGGTGAAATTAAACAACTTGACATGTACCAGAAGTACATATAGGCTACAAGTCAAATATGCATAGATTTTGCCAAAAATGTCAAACAATTGCAAGTCCAATGTGTTCCTCTATACGGATGTACCTGCCCATAAGTTGCAACTAGGTTTTAGAGAAGGAAAATAAGAAAAACAATATTTTTCATCAGACCTTGGATTATAACCCCATGTTAATAAGACCCCTATTCAGACACTCAGATCAGAGCCCCAATGTTAGGACCCCTAGTCAGACACTAAAATCAGACCCCCAATGTTAAGACCCCTGTTCAGACCTCAGAAAAAAATAATAAATCAACTTACCTCTCCTGCTTCGGACGCTGCCACTGCTCTGAGTATCCAGCTCCTGTTTTTTTAGCTATTCCCGCCACGTGCTGTGCTGTGACCCGATGCCACATAGCATGAGTTCACAGCACAGCATATCTCTCAGAATGGGCAAAGAATTTATTCTACATGGTGAACGTGTAAAGACAAATCTCCCAAAAAATCTCTCAAAATTGGTTGCACCCTCACGGGGCTAAATTTAAATTTAATATACACATATTTTGGAATCCTAAATAACTATGACAAATTTACAGAGTGATTAGACAAGTCTCTAGTTATATGGGCCTCTATGGCACTATATAGCCTCCCTAGGCCAATTTGTGGATTTTTTCCTCCATACTGACAAATTCAATAATATTGGGCAAATATATTATAGGAATTTAAGGCTAGGGCTACATGATGACATAGGGCACAACTACACTGCAACATGTGTCGCGTGACATTTTTATCATGCAAGTCTATAGTGTCTCTCTGCGACATGCAACACGCTGCGGCTGCGATGTGCGCAGAAAAACCCATCTTGCATTGAGTTTTTGTGACTGTCATGTCACAGTCGCAGCATGTCGCGTGTCGCAGTGCGACACCATAGACTATCAGTATAAAAATTGTTGCGCGACATTACTGAGACAAAATGTCGCACAACAAATGTCATCATGTAGCCCTAGCCTAAATGGGTTAACCCACAAATTTAAAACTAAAACTTTTTTATTCACTTATCTGGAGAACTTTCTTTCCTTACTGTGGGTGGGCAGCAGCTCTCCAAGCAACTGCACCTCCTAGGAAGTATTGCTATAAGCACTTGTTATTCCCTTGCAGAGAAGATCCATGCAGAGAAGATAGTCCCAGAGATGGGTATGATAACTCCAAGATACATATGGTATGTAATGGCCCCGCAATTTCCATCCCAGAGATACATATGATATGTAACGCCCTTACAATTTCCCCAGAGATACATATGGTATGTAATGCCCTTACAACTTCCCCAGAGATACATATGGTATGTAATGCCCTTACAACTTCCCCAGAGATACATATGTTATATAATGCCCTTACAATTTCCCCCAGAGATACATATTTTATGTAAAACCCTTACAATTTCCCCAGAGGTATATATGATATGTAACGTCCTTACAATTTCCCCAGAGATACATATGGTATGTAATGCCCTTACAACTTCCCCAGAGATACATATGGTATGTAATGCCCTTACAATTTCCCCCAGAGATACATATTTTATGTAAAACCCTTACAATTTCCCCAGAGTTATATATGGTATGTAATGCCCTTATAACTTCCCCAAAGATACATATGGTATGTAATGCCCTTACAATTTCCCCAAAGATACATATGAGTATGTAATGCCCTTACAATTTCCCCAAAGATACATATGGTATGTAATGCCCTTACAACTTCCCCAGGGATACATATGGTATGTAATGCCCTTACAATTTCCCTAGAGATACATATGATATGTAATGCCCTTACAATTTCCCCAGAGATACATATGGTATGTAATGCCCTTACAATTTCCCTAGAGATACATATGGTATGTAATGCCCTTACAATTTCCCCAGAGATACATATGGTATGTAATGCCCTTACAATTTCCCTAGAGATACATATGGTGTGTAATGTTCTTACAACTTCCCCAGAGATACATATGGTATGTAATGCCCTTACAACTTCCCCAGGGATACATATGGTATGTAATGCCCTTACAATTTCCCTAGAGATACATATGATATGTAACGCCCTGACAATTTCCCCAAAGATACATATGATATGTAATGCCCTGACAATTTCCCCAGAGATACATATGGTATGTAATGCCCTTACAATTTCCCCAGAGATACATATGATATGTAATGCCCTTACAATTTCCCTAGAGATACATATGGTATGTAATGCCCTTACAATTTCCCTAGAGATACATATGGTGTGTAATGTTCTTACAACTTCCCCAGAGATACATATGATATGTAATGCCCTTACAATTTCCCCAGAGATACATATGGTATGTAATGCCCTTACAATTTCCCCAGAGATACATATGATATGTAATGCCCTTACAATTTCCCCAGAGATACATATGGTATGTAATGCCCTTACAATTTCCCTAGAAATACATATGGTGTGTAATGTTCTTACAACTTCCCCAGAGATACATATGGTATGTAATGCCCTTACAATTTCCCCAGAGTTATATATGGTATGTAATGCCCTTATAACTTCCCCAAAGATACATATGGTATGTAATGCCCTTACAATTTCCCCAAAGATACATATGAGTATGTAATGCCCTTACAATTTCCCCAAAGATACATATGGTATGTAATGCCCTTACAACTTCCCCAGGGATACATATGGTATGTAATGCCCTTACAATTTCCCTAGAGATACATATGATAGGTAATGCCCTTACAATTTCCCCAGAGATACATATGATATGTAATGCCCTTACAATTTCCCCAGAGATACATATGGTATGTAATGCCCTTACAATTTCCCTAGAGATACATATGGTTGTTGTATGATTTTATATTTACCACCGCCAGGTAAATAATTTCACAGCAATCCCAGTTCTCCAGAGATGAAGCTTTACTTTTCAGATGTAGGCCCAGAAACCACAATGGATAATAGCTCAGTTACATAGAGTAATGGTGTATCTCTGGTGTAGATATGAATGAGTGTACATGCATTACCCAATAGATGTTACCTCCACTCATTCATCTCTATAGCAGATTTGCTCCCTATTCTTATACCATGTTTTTCCATTTACCAAAATGTAAAGGACATCTTATTGGTGGACAAGCAAAATTATCAGGTTCCCAGGAATCGTGATTGGTTAATTCATGATCCATTGTCTACCTGTAACAGCTGTGCAGACGCTGCTCCTTTTGAAGCATTGACAGGGAATTGATAACATCAGGCACGGTGTTTATACCTGTTTAGCAACAAGGTGTAAAACCATAAAATCCTGCTTAAGGTAAACATAGCAATTGTTTCTCGGGGCAAGTCTAGGGTGATTCTTGGGCCATCAGGAGCCGGGCGTTTTGCATATCAGATACTCTAAACCCAATCTAGATTCCTGCATTCAATCTTATTGTCCTGCAGCTGTCCTACAAGCAATTCTTTAATTTACATGGAATACTGAATGAGTTTAAGTAGCTGCCTGTTCCATCCTGTCGTGTCCTCCTGTGAAACACAATTTAGATGTCCTTTACATCTGGTCAGTGTGAGGTTATGTATAAATTTATATTAAACACATAGAGATATTTTCCTACAGTCCCCCACTTGAATCGGTTCTGACTAGAATCGATTCACAAGACAACACATTTACAATTTATGATTTATAATTGTTGCTAACTCTACAGATTTCTGTATATCTTGCAGTCTCTTGATTTGTTTCCTCCAGCAGCAATATAATATAAACAAAACACAAATTTATACAAATTGAAGACAGAGAAACATCATGGACATAGTTCTCAATAAGGGATGCTCCACCAAGGCTCTTGAAATTCCTTCACTATCTTTTTGGAACTGGCAATGTTTTCTTTAACCAATGTTTCTAACTCTATAATTTTCCTATCATCCCTCTTAAATAATGTGTCCAACTCAACTGTAAGTGGTGGAATTTTCTTAAATAACGGAGAAATCATGGATTCCCAGTTCCCTAAGTCGTTCTGTACAATGTCCATCGTTAAGTTGTCAAGGTTGACATTGGCTCTTATAGGCTTTCCTCCAATTGTTAAAAGTCCACGTGTAAGGTTCACACACCACCCTGTCATAGGTGCCTGGCATTGCACCTGGTTTTGCCAAGCGAATATAGGAACCCCTAAAGCACAGACCTTTGATCCTTCATCATGGATAATTCTCCTCCACCCAGGGTTAGGCTTCTGCAGTTGAATCAGACAGCTCCTAGTATGTTTAGTAGCATAGCCATCCACATCCTCCAGCCGCTCTGGGGTACAGGAACACAACCATACTCGACCACGTTTGTCACAGCAATTGGGGTCAATCGATTTCCACGCTTGATCCTCCTTTATGAGCAACTTGTTTTGAAGAAGATGTTGTTTCAGAACTGAAGTTCCATTTCTTACCTCGAGTTCTCCAAGTACCATCATTTTGTAGACAGGGGTGGGTGTTACAGTCCATACAGGAATGTCCAGAGTCAGGGGT
>ONZH01024414.1:0-26551 GCA_900303285.1 Rhinella marina | reverse complement strand
ATAGGAATAGATACACAGCTCAGAACAGTATCACACAGATAGGATTAGATACCCAGCAGACAGTATCACACAGGATAGGATTAGATACCACATCTTAGCAGACAGTATCACACAGATAGGATTAGATACACAGCTCAGCAGACAGTATCACACATGATAGGATTAGATACACAGCTCAGCAGACAGTATCACACATGATAGGATTAGATACACAGCTCAGCAGACAGTATCACCACAGGATAGGATTAGATACACAGCTCAGCAGACAGTATCACACATGATAGGATTAGATACACAGCTCAGCAGACAGTATCACACATGATAGGATTAGATACACAGCTCAGCAGACAGTATCACACATGATAGGATTAGATACACATCTTAGCAGACAGTATCACACATGATAGGATTAGATACACAGCTTAGCAGACAGTATCACACAAGATAGGATTAGATACACAGCTCTTAGCAGACAGTATCACACATGATAGGATTAGATACACAGCTCAGCAGACAGTATCACACATGATAGGATTAGATACACAGCTCAGCAGACAGTATCACACAAGATAGGATTAGATACCCATTTTAGCAGACAGTATCACACATAATAGGATTAGATAGTAGCTTAGCAGACAGTATCACACAGAATAGGATTAGATACACAGCTCAGCAGACAGTATCACACATGATAGGATTAGATACACAGCTCAGCAGACAGTATCACACAAGATAGGATTAGATACCCATCTTAGCAGACAGTATCACACATGATAGAATTAGATACACAGCTCAGCAGACAGTATCACACATGATAGGATTAGATACACAGCTCAGCAGACAGTATCACACAAAGATAGGATTAGATACCCATTTTAGCAGACAGTATCACACATAATAGGATTAGATACGTAGTTTAGCAGACACTATCACCCAGAATAGGATTAGATACACAGCTCAGCAGACAGTATCACACATGATAGGATTAGATACCCATCTTAGCAGACAGTATCACACATGATAGGATTAGATACACAGCTCAGACAGTTTCACACATGATAGGATTAGATACGTAGTTTAGCAACAGACACAGATAGGATTAGATACACAGCTCAGCAGACAGTATCACCCAGAATAGGATTAGATACACAGTTTTAGCAGACAGTATCACACATGATAGGATTAGATACACAGCTCAGCAGACAGTATCACACATGATAGGATTAGATACACAGTTCAGCAGACAGTATCACACATGATAGGATTAGATACACAGCTTAGCAGACAGTATCACACATGATAGGATTAGATACCAGTTTAGCAGACAGTATCACAAATAGGATTAGATACACAGCTCAGCAGACAGTATCACACATGATAGGATTAGATACGCAGCTTAGCAGACAGTATCACACATGATAGGATTAGATACGTAGTTTAGCAATCACTGTCACCCAGAATAAGATTAGATACACAGTTCAGCAGACAGTATCACACATGATAGGATTAGATACCCATTTTAGCAGACAGTATCACACATGATAGGATTAGATACCCATCTTAGCAGACAGTATCACACATAATAGGATTAGATACGTAGTTTAGCAGACACTATCACCCAGAATAGGATTAGATACACAGTTCAGCAGACAGTATCACACATGATAGGATTAGATACCCATTTTAGCAGACAGTATCACACATGATAGGATTAGATACACAGCTCAGCAGACAGTATCACACATGATAGGATTAGATACACAGCTCAGCAGACAGTATCACACATGATAGGATTAGATACATAGTTTAGCAGACACTGTCACCCAGAATAGGATTAGATACACAGTTCAGCAGACAGTATCACACATGATAGGATTAGATACCCATCTTAGCAGACAGTATCACACATGATAGGATTAGATACACAGCTCAGCAGACAGTATCACACATGATAGGATTTAGTTATACAGCTCACAAGGATTAGTTATCACAGCTCAGCAGACAGTATCACACATGATAGGATTAGATACACAGCTCAGCAGACAGTATCACACATGATAGGATTAGATACATAGTTTAGCAGACACTGTCACACAGAATAGGATTAGATACACAGTTCAGCAGACAGTATCACACATGATAGGATTAGATACACAGCTCAGCAGACAGTATCACACATGATAGGATTAGATACACAGCTCAGCAGACAGTATCACACATGATAGGATTAGATACACAGCTCAGCAGACAGTATCACACAGGATAGGATTAGATACACAGCTCAGACAGTATCACACATGATAGGATTAGATACATCACTGTCACCCAGAATAGGATTAGATACACAGCTTAGCAGACAGTATCACACATGATAGGATTAGATACACAGGCTCAGCAGACAGTATCACACATGATAGGATTAGATACACAGCTCAGCAGACAGTATCACACAGGATAGGATTAAGATAGCAGACAGTATCACACATGATAGGATTAGATACACAGCTCAGCAGACAGTATCACACATGATAGGATTAGATACACAGCTCAGCAGACAGTATCACACATGATAGGATTAGATACACAGCTTAGCAGACAGTATCACACATGATAGGATTAGATACACAGTTTAGCAGACAGTATCACCCAGAATAGGATTAGATACACAGTTCAGCAGACAGTATCACACAAGATAGGATTAGATACACAGCTTCAGCAGACAGTATCACACATGATAGGATTAGATACACATCTTAGCAGACAGTATCACACATGATAGGATTAGATACACAGCTCAGCAGGCAGTATCACACATGATAGGATTAGATACACAGCTCAGCAGACAGTATCACACATGATAGGATTAGATACACAGTTCAGCAGGACAGTATCACACATGATAGGATTAGATACACAGCTCAGCAGACAGTATCACACATGATAGGATTAGATACCCATCTTAGCAGACAGTATCACACAAGATAGGATTAGATATACAGCTCAGCAGACAGTATCACACATGTTCGGATTAGATACACATCTTAGCAGACAGTATCACACATGATCGGATTAGATACACATCTTAGCAGACAGTATCACACAAGATAGGATTAGATACACATCTTAGCAGACAGTATCACACATGATAGGATTAGATACACAGCTCAGCAGACAGTATCACACATGATAGGATTAGATACACAGCTCAGCTGACAGTATCACACAAGATAGGATTAGATACCCATTTTAGCAGACAGTATCACACATAATAGGATTAGATACGTAGTTTAGCAGACACTGTCACCCAGAATAGGATTAGATACTCAGCTCAGCAGACAGTATTACACATGATAGGATTAGATACACAGCTCAGCAGACAGTTTCACACAAGATAGGATTAGATACCCATCTTAGCAGACAGTATCACACATGATAGGATTAGATACCCATCTTAGCAGACAGTATCACACATGATAGAATTAGATACACAGCTCATCAGACAGTATCATACATGATAGGATTAGATACACAGATCAGCTGACAGTATCACACAAAGATAGGATTAGATACCCATTTTAGCAGACAGTATCAAACATAATAGGATTAGATACGTAGTTTAGCAGACACTGTCACCCAGAATAGGATTAGATACACAGCTCAGCAGACAGTATCACACATGATAGGATTAGATACCCATCTTAGCAGACAGTATCACACATGATAGGATTAGATACACAGCTCAGCAGTTTTCACACATGATAGGATTAGATACGTAGTTTAGCAATCACTGTCACCCAGAATAGGATTAGATACACAGTTCAGCAGACAGTATCACACAAGATAGGATTAGATACCCATTTTAGCAGACAGTATCACACATGATAGGATTAGATACACAGCTCAGCAGACAGTATCACACATGATAGGATTAGATACACAGATCTGCAGACAGTATCACACATGATAGGATTAGATACACAGATATGTAGGCAGTATCACCCATAATAGGATTAGATAGCCATCTTAGCAGACAGTATAACAAATCATTGGATTAGATACACAGCTCAGCAGACAGTATCACACATGATAGGATTAGATACGCAGCTTAGCAGACAGTATCACACATGATAGGATTAGATACGTAGTTTAGCAATCACTGTCACCCAGAATAAGATTAGATACACAGTTCAGCAGACAGTATCACACATGATAGGATTAGATACCCATTTTAGCAGACAGTATCACACATGATAGATTAGATACCCATCTTAGCACACAGTATCACACATAATAGGATTAGATACGTAGTTTAGCAATCACTGTCACCCAGAATAAGATTAGATACACAGTTCAGCAGACAGTATCACACATGATATGATTAGATACCCATTTTAGCAGACAGTATCACACATGATATGATTAGATACACAGCTCAGCAGACAGTATCACACATGATAGGATTAGATACACAGCTCAGCAGACAGTATCACACATGATAGGATTAGATACATAGTTTAGCAGAAACTGTCACCCAGAATAGGATTAGATACCACAGTTCAGCAGGACAGTATCACACATTGATAGGATTAGATCCCAGCCTTAGCAGACAGTATTACAAATGATTGGATTAGATACACAGCTCAGCAGACAGTATCACACATGATAGGATTAGTTATACAGCTCAGCAAGGATTAGTTATACAGCTCAGCAGACAGTATCACACATGATAGGATTAGATATACAGCTCAGCAGACAGTATCACACATGATAGGATTAGATACATAGTTTAACAGAAACTGTCACCCAGAATAGGATTAGATACACAGTTCAGCAGACAGTATCACACATTATAGGATTAGATACACAGCTCAGCAGACAGTATCACACATGATAGGATTAGATACTCAGCTCAGCAGACAGTATCACACATGATAGGATTAGATACACAGCTCAGCAGACAGTATCACACATGATAGGATTAGATACATGGTTTAGCAGAGACTGTCACCCAGAATAGGATTAGATACACAGTTCAGCAGACAGTATCACACATGATAGGATTAGATACCCATCTTAGCAGACAGTATCACAAATGATTGGATTAGATACACAGCTCAGCAGACAGTTTCACACATGATAGGATTAGATACGTAGTTTAGCAGACACTGTCACCCAGAATAGGGTTAGATACACAGTTCAGCAGACAGTATCACACATGATAGGATTAGATACGCAGCTTAGCAGACAGTATCACACATGATAGGATTAGATACCCATCTTAGCAGACAGTATCACACATGATAGGATTAGATACGCAGCTTAGCAGACACTGTCACCCAGAATAAGATTAGATACATAGCTCTGCAGACAGTATCACACAGGATAGGATTAGATACACAGATTGGATAATCATTAAGGAATATTAAATGTCATGGTAAAATTGAGTAAGAGTATTGATTATGTATTATGTACATTTGTCACATGTAATGGGACTGTTAAAATTGTATAATTATCTATGCATAATACTGTGGTTGGTGTGTGCTATTTTGCATATAACTAATATAATACTAGACTAGCACTGTATACTGACACCAAGTGTACTGTACCTAACTCATAGCATACGGCATATAGACTTGTGGTAAACAATGGCAGCGGGCAAAATATAAGATAATCACTGCACACTAAAAAAAAAATATCCTTCGGAGGGATTTGTTTAATGTATACAATATATTTTGCTATTTAGGTTAAATGTAAGAAGTGAATACCTTAAATTCAGGTAAAAGCTAGTAAAACAATGCGCCACCTGGTGTCTGAAAGTTGTATTACAATTTATCCGATTTAGTTATAACGTCACTTCGTGACACACATCTCAGGACATGTTGAGATAAGTGATCAGTTAAGTGTGGACACATCTGTATCTGTATATAGAAAGTTAAGGTACACCGCTATTATGAGGAGGAGCATGTCCATTTGGAAGACCTACTACTTACCTATGTCGCATTTGGGAAATGTTGAAAGGGAGAGAAGTTTTTATGGCACTTAAAGGTAATGGTCTATGACCTAAGGAGAAGGCGTCTGGGGAGAACATATCCGCGCTGATATTTGTACGAGCACAGCGCGCCCGCATCAACATGAGCCAGAAGTGACATTGCATGCGTTCCACTGGCCGGAACTAGTTGGCTGGTGGAACGCACAAGCGCTCAACATAGAAATATGTTCCAAGGTGGAATGCAGCACCAAAAGGGAGGATCAGATGAGAAGGGAATGGCCTAGAGATGGTACAGAACAGAAGAATAGCAAAGAACTAAAGAATAGGGGGAGATAATAGTAGAGCAAGTATATAGAAGGTAATGTAATGAAAAGATTTGAGGACACATCAGGATTATAGGAACATAGGAATACAAAAGGAGGGAGAGAGAAACAGATTGAAAACAGTGACTAAGATGAAAAAAAGGTGGATAAAATAAAATGAAATGACAATGAAAGTATACCAAGTGTAAATAGGAATATAAGTCTGAGGAGACCAGACTGAGTAGAAGGAATAGAACAAAGGAGACAAAAAAGAGAAATAAAACATAAATAAAACATAGGAAATAAATGGAGAAAGGAGAAAAATGAAAGTTGTAAAAAAAAAAGAAAATAAAGAAAAAAGGAAAAATCGTGAAAAAAAAGAAAAAATTAAGATTGTGAAAAAATGGAAAATTAGTAAAAAAGAAGATTGTAAAAATAAGAGATCATAAAGAATAGAAAAATGCAGCTGGAAAACACCAGAGAGAGAAAAGCGAAGAGAAAACAGGAATAAGTAAAGCCGGGATGCAATTGAAAAAGGCCATTTGCGGCTATAGATCAAGTCCTAATTGGCCTGAAATAAATAGAAAGAAAAATTATTAGTCATGTTATAGATACAGAATATCACTATATCTTAGTATTAGTGACAAAGTGGCCAAGGTCAAGCTCGGTTGAAGTCAGACATTCATGTTAGTTTCTGTATGTCGTTTTCCCTATTTAATCCTCTTGGCAAGAGGGTCTGCAGGCTATGGATCCATTAGGCCGCCCTCAATTTCAGTTGTTTGATTCTGTCACCTCCCCGGCTTAGGGAAGGTACCTGTTCTATAACCTGAAACTTTAGGCTACTTTCACACTAGCGTTTTATAATTCCGGTATTGAGTTCCGTCATAGGGGCTCAATACCGGAATAAAACGCTTCAGTTTTGTCCCCATTCATTGTCAATGGGGACAAAACTGAACTGAAGACAACGGAATGCTCCTGAAAGCATTCCATTCCGTCTTCAGACCGGAGAACAAACCGCAGCATGCTGCGGTTTGCTCTCCGGTCCAGGCATCTGCACCAAGACGGATCCGTCATGATCCCCAATGAAAGTCAATGGGGACGGATCCGTTTGGTGTGACACAATGGTGAACGGATCCATCCTACATTGACTTTCAATGGAGTTCATGACGGATCCGTCACCTGCACACATACACACAATACACATATACAGACATAGACATACACATAAACATAAACATACACAGACATATACACATACAAATACACATACATACTTACATGCTCCCCGGCAGGTCTCCAGAGCGCAGGAGGAACAGGGCGGCACGCACAGATGACGATTCCACCAGGCACCCAGCAGAGGGTGCTGTGGGGAATCGTCATCTGTGCTCGCCGTCCTGCTCCTCCGGCACTCTGGAGACCTGCCGGGAGCATGTAAGTATGTATGTGTATTTGTCTGTGTCTGTGTATATGTATGCACTGTGTGACATGTGTGGGGCCGGAGCGCGGTTCCGGCTCCACACATGTCCCTGCGGCAGTCCGAATCCGGCAGCACCCTTCACCTGCCGGATCCGGGCTGCCGCTAGTGTGAAAGTAGCCTTAGTTGTGAAATCCTATGTCTCATCTGATAGTAATGCGCTGGGACTGGTAGCAACAAATTCTGTCACGCACCTTATGAGTGGTCTCCTCCACGTATAAGAGACCACAAGGACACTTGAGTAAATACACAACAAATTCGGATTCACATGAAAAGAATTCTCTAATAGGAAAAGCTTTGCCAGTCTGAGGATGAAAAAATCTGTTCCCTTTTGAACATGCGAACATTGTAGGCAATGTAAGCAGGGGAAAGTGCCTTTCTTCTTTGTCTGTTGGAACATTCGTCTTGGTATGCGTATCAAGGACCCTTCATCCACTTTGACCAAAAGATCCCATAGGTTTTTTGGTCTGCGGTTACACATTAATATCAACTCCTCAATTGTGGGGTGTGCTTTGTGCAGTAATGGTCAATAGTTACGGATTATGTTCAATACCTTCCTAGCACATAGAAGAAACGTATGTACAAATAGAATATGTTTATTACTTGATATAGAGTTAGGCTTGTCTGATTTAACTCTCCCTAAGGTGTGTGGTGGATAGCCTCTCTCTATAAATCGTGTCCTTATCTCATCCAGATGCTTAGCTTGAAGGGCGGGCTCCTGGACTATTCTCCTAATCCTATGGAACTGAGATCCTGGTAGTGCTCTCTTCATGTTGGGGGAATGGAAACTGTTATAGTGGAGTAAATTGTTTCTGTCAGTTGATTTTCGATATAAATCCGACTTAAGTACACCCGATGGATCTTTGGTAACTAATGTATCCAAGACGTTGATCGATATGGTGTCATGATGCAGTGTAAATTGAAGCTCTGAATAAATGGAATTAAGCAGGTCATGAAAGGTAAGTAAGGATTCCTTAGAGCCATGCCAAATACAGAAAATAAGATAAGGGTGCTAATATGGAGTGAGTGGAAGCTACAATGGGACGTCCAGGGAGATTCTGTAAGTTCTTATGTACTTTGGGCAGAACATAGAAAACTGGTGTGACTGGATTTGTTTTCATCAGAAATTGTACTGTAGCCTCGTCTATGACCCCTTTGGAATGGTATTGCTGTAGGATTGCCCTAATCTGTAATCTAATTTCTTGTGTCGGGTTGTATGGCAGTCTCTGGTAGACCTCTGTATTTTTCAATTGGCGGGTGATCTCCAAGGTATATTGTGATCTGTCCATAATAAATAAGGCTCCTTCTTTGTCAGCTGGTTTGACTACTAACTCTTTTTCCTTCCTTAATGTGTTCAGCGATTGTCTCTCTGTTGTACTAAGGTTAGTTGTGTATTTATATGTCCCTTTTGTGAGATCCTTCTGAAATGTCTCCACGTCCCTCTTTACCAAATTGATGAAGGTTTCTACTGATGGATGACTGTGTGGTGGAAGGTATGTGCTTCTATTGCGTACGCCTAAGTCTTGTATTGAAATTAACCACTTCCCATCTGCCCATATATTATAAACGTCTGGGAAGTGATTATTTATCTCTGCATGGACGTTTCTGAATGTCCATTCAGAGATAGCAGCTGCACGCTAATCGTGCAGCTGCTGTGCCAGGGAACCCGCTGTCAGTGACAGCAGGGAATCCCATAGAGAAGGCAGGGACCGTTCCTGGGTGTCCCTGCCTTCTATATCGCTGTATACACAGCTCTCACGTGATCGCCGGGGCCGGATGAGTGTAGGAGCTGCCGGATCTTGCACAGACCCGGATCGGCCCTACACTGAGTCTGTACAGCGCTGTATACTGCTGTACAGCCTCCTTAGGGGGTTTATTTCACCTGTAACTGGGGCTACTATGTCAGGAGAAATTAATAGTGGGGAAAAAAAAAAAGTGATGTTAAATGTCCCCCAGAGGTCTTGTATGACCTTATGGGGGACACAAAGTGTAAAATAAAAAAATTAAAAAAATAAAGAGTGTTATATAAAAAAAGTTTCACATATGAATTTTTTTTCCAAATATGTCATTTAAAAATAAATAAATAAAATATACATATTTAGTATCACTGTGTCTGGCTCTATAAAATATATCTACCCCATCAGGTGAACGCTGTAAAAAAAATAAACATTACATTAAAACAAATTTTTTTAGTTACCTCACCTTGGAAAAAAAACATATCAATCAATCAAAAAGTTGTATGTACCCCAAAATGGTAATAATAAAAATGTCAGCTCATCCCGCAAAAAATGAGACCCCACACAAGACCATAGCCAGAAAAATGAAAAAAAATTGCAACACAAAAATATGATTTTTTTTTCTAAAAATGATCTTATTGTGTAAAAAATAGACACATTTGGTATTGTTGCATCCATAATAATTGGCTCTACAAAAATATCACATGATCTACCCCATCAAGTGAACCGCATAAAAAAACAAATAAAAATTATTTCAAGACACCTTTTTTGGTCACTTCACCTCTCAAAAAACATAATATCAATCAATCAAAAAGTTGTATGTACCCCAAAATAGTAGCAATAAAAACATCTCCTCATCCCGCAAAAAAAAATCCCTCACACAAGACCATAGCAAGAAAAATTTGAAAAATATGGCTCTAAGAAAATGGCAACACTAAAACATGATTTTTTTTCTAAAAATGTTCTTATTGTGTAAAACGTAAAAATAAAAGATAAAAACAGACATATTTGGTATTGTTGCATCCGTAACAACCGGATCTATAAAAATATCACATGATCTACCCCATAAAGTGAACGGTGTAAAAAAAACATATAGAAAAATGGCACCAAACAGCATTTTTTTTGTGACTTCACCACCCATAAAATGAGATAAAAAGTGATTAGAAATCCAAATGTACCCAGAAATGGTGCCATTAAAAAGAACAGCTTGTCCCACAAAAAATAAGCCATCACACAGCTCAGTCAACAAAAAAATAAAAAAGTTATTGCTCTTAAAAACCATGACAGAAAATTCATGTTAGAAAATCCAGATTCCGCATCTTCTGTTCTGAGCCATGGCATATCCCCAAATAACAGTTTATGACTACAATTGGGGTGCTACTGTATTCAGGAGAAAATGGGTAGCAAATTGTGAGGGGACATTCTCTTGTTATCTTCTGTGAAAAAGAAAGTTTGGGCCTACAGCACCATTTTCTTGTAAAAAAAAAAATATATAATTTTTCATTTTCACAGCTAAGGGTTATACGTTCTATGAAATGCCTGTAGGTTCAAGTGCTCACTACATCCATTAAAAATTCCCTGGGTGGTGTAGTTTACAAAGTTTGGTCACTTTTTTGGGGTTTTCACTGTGGGGGTACCTCAGGGTCTCTTCAAATGCAACATGGCGCCCTAAGACCATTCCAGCAAAATCTGCCCTCCAAAAACTATACAGTGCTCCTTGACTTCTGTGCCCTGCCTTGTCCCCATACATCGGTACATGGCCACATATGGATTTTCTTAAAAATTTCAAAAATTGCTTCTAAAATTCTAAACCTTCTAACGTCCTAAAAAAATATAATTACACTACCAAAATGATGCCAACATAAAGCAGACATATGGGGAAGTGAATGGGCCCTTATACTGAGAGGACAGGACCCTATTGGGTCCAGAGGGCACCCATATGTATATATGATGTTTTTATTCTAGTCATTCACTCGATTGTAATGTATGTTCTTTCTTTTGTATACTATTTCTTGTTATCAGTGTCTGAAAAAGGCTTATATGCCGAAAAAAGTTTACACATGTACACTGCCGCTAATACTATTTATCTGAATAAAACAACGCATCTTATGACGCAAGTCTTTTGTGCTGTTATTTTCTACAGATCCCTGATGATTTGTAGCCAGCACTCAGCAGCACATCAGTGACAAACCGTAGTGAGGAGCAAGCAGCCTAGTGCTGGCTAAACACACATGCATAGGTACCTATAGGGCAAAAGAAAGCTGAGCATGCATGGTAGTGAACTATAATGAACTAGGGAATATGTCTTCCTAGAGCTGAGACAGCTGGGCAAGCACAAGGTTCGGTCCCTGAGTCTCTATGCTATGATGCTGTGAAGTGTTCAGAGCAAGAGCATAGCTGTGTTCTCTTGTAGGGACTTCTCAGAGCAGTTCAGCACACCGCTGACAATGTAAAGCTGAGTCACAGAGTGCACACTTGGCTAGGAATGGCTGCTGCTAAATATGATTGCCACTTCTCCCAACAAAAAATACCAGCCAAGTGTTCACGGGTAAAAAAAGGTGTGTGATTTGGGAGCATGGCTTAACATAGGTATTTGATCATGTTCTGAGTTTTTTTTTAAATAAATACCTGTGGTCTGTGAAAAATCACAGCATTTTACTGTACCAGCAAAGTGTATGTGTATGAGTTTACACAAAGCTCATATACACTTTGCAGATTTTTTCTGTGCAGAAATTGACCTGCATTAAGGATATCTAAATCTGAAACATGCCAATTATGCTTAGAATTATAGCTGCAGATTTCACCCTTTTCCAATGAAGGGTAAGATCTGCGGCAAAACTGCATCTAATCTGCACCAAAATTATGAAGTTTGAGCAGGTATGTGGCAGAAAAGCACAGAAATCCACACAAATTCATGCGGATCTTATGTGCATTCACCTGTACTCGTGTGAAATCGTGTGGCCTAAGGCCTCATGCACACAACTGTATCAGTTTTGCACTCCACAATCCGTGGATGCACAAAATATGGATATTGTCTGTACACCATCTTTTTTTTGTGGACCCATTAAGGAGAATTTACTAAAGTTTTCATTGTGTGCCATAAGTTTTTTTGCAATTACTAAAGTTACTAAAAAAATGCATGCTGGTCAAGTTACACCTCTGGCTGGAGGGTCAAGTTACACCTCTGGCTGGGTTAGGTCAAGAATTTGGAATGGGGGGGGGATATCATAGAACAAAATATATCCAACAAGGTCTGTTCTCTAACATCTGACTACTGTTTGCTGTTTGAAATAGTAGTAAGTATCTTTGGCTTTTATGGGGGAGCCCTGAGAATTATCAAAGACTGGTGTTTTACAATGTTCTTAAAATCTCCTGCACTGCCAGAAGATGCAACCAATTTATGGCCTTGTCATAAATTAAGGACACCCTCCGGGTGTCAGTGTGTCAGAATGAAATCTATAGGAGCTTGGAGCAACATTTGTACCTGAATAAGCCGCAAATGAACATAAATGGTGTGGACCAGCTGGACCCCGCCCACACCCCACCCACACCATGCTGCCATGTCAGAAAGTGGAGAGGACAGTGCAGAAGCACCACTTGCAACAAAATTTGTCTCAAGTGGCAGTTAAAAAAATTGCAAACATGAGGTTTGTGACTTTTTTTTTTTGCCAAAAAAGAGGTGCAGGGAGATGACAAATCTCCCCCACTGTTCTTATTGATCAAAAGAACACAAAAGGAATTATATTACGTTCATGAAAAAAATAGCAATTTTGAAGACCAAGGAATCAATCTGGACATCTAAGGAGTACTTAATGGAAAAACGGGGATATTCAAATGGCAAATGTGCATTAAATAGGACAATTTTATTATATCAGGACAAGGGAATCAGTCACTCCGATTTTGGACATTATCTACAGTAATACATGAGTGGTATTGCCGGTATGGAGTCCATTATAAGAACTGCTGTACACAGTGGGGAAGATTTATCAAAATTGGTGTAAAGGAAAACTGGTTTAGCAACCAATCAGATTCCACCTTTCGTTTTTCAGAGTTCCTTTAGAAAATGAAAGCATCAATCTTATTGGTTGCTATAGGCAACTAAGCCAGTTTTCCTTTACAGCAGTTTTGATAAATCTACATAAATGAGTCCTCTCCATTATGTTAGAACAGCACAGCAGTGTGGACTGTGTATTTTAGCACAGCTATGAGTGCTGACAGTGGGAGATCCTGGGGCAGTAGGAAATCAAAAAATAGTGATCTGGGCTCCTTATCGGCAGTACTACATAATTGGGGTGACAGATTCCTTTAATGTTACGTTAACATAAGCCTTAAGTACATGACTCAATTGAAGGAAATATTGTTAATAATTATTTCAGATATGTACATTACAGATTTTTGCTTAGATTTTTGATTACATATGTGTTGCGTGGCTCCATTGGGATGGACTATTCCATGAGCATCTGTACACTTGTCTTTCCTCAGTCTCTCTTACTGGAATCTAATATAGAAAATATATCATTTGTGGATTTAATAATGATCTAACACAGGCATGTGCCAATAAAGCACACGTTTGAAGATGTATGTTTCTAACTTCACATGTTCAAACACCTGTAAAGGTAATATATCAGCCGTTCCGCAAAACACGCATACCGATTGTGTACATTCCGCATTTTGTGAATCGCATATGGCTGGCACCAT
Organism: Rhinella marina; assembly: GCA_900303285.1. NCBI lineage: Eukaryota > Metazoa > Chordata > Amphibia > Anura > Bufonidae > Rhinella > Rhinella marina. Next base: position 12,352 of record ONZH01024414.1, on the reverse strand, counting down.
GATAGAAATGACTATTCTTGTCCATGATTGCGGACGAGAATAGGACATGCTCTATCGTTCTTGCAGGGCCACGGAATGGAACTACAGATGCGGACAGCAAATGGTGGAACGAATGTGGACCCATTCATACGGTTGTCTGAATCAGCCCTTAAGACAAGAGCAATAGGATATCTAAGGGCGAAAAATGATATGAGAAAAAAACGTATTCACAATTTTATATTTGATACTAAAATAGAGATGAGCAAGCTTCTTGAAATTCATTTTATGTCCGATATGTCAAATTTTTTGTTTTATTCATGCTCAAATTGATTCTACTCAAATCCAAGTTGCTCCATTTGACCTGACAATTGCTACCCTCTAACACCCTCTAGTTTCTGGATTTTTACTCTTTTTCTCCCTCCTGCCTAAGCTCCTCAATGCAATGATAGAAGTAGCAAATAATGTCAGAGTGACAGTGACATACATAGCGTGTTTAATCCCTTAGGATACTGGAGGTTTTTTCGTTTTAGCGTTTTCATTTTTGTTCCCTATCTTCCTTGAGCCTTGAACTTTTTTATATTCCTGTTCACATAGCTGTATGAGGGCTTAATGTTTGCGGGACAAGTTGTACTTTCAAATGCCACTATTTATTATGGCATACAATGTAGTGGGAAGCGGTAAAAAAAAATCCAAATGGGGTGGAATTGGAATTGCAATTCATCCACGGTTTTGCGGGTTTAGTTCCTACAGCATTCCATTTGTGGAAAAACTGACCGATGCCATTCATTCTCTGGGTCAGTATGATTACAACGATACCCCATATGGATTGGTTTTTTATGTATAAATAGTGTACAAATAAATTTTAACTTTGAAAAAATATTTTTTTTTACATAATATGACCCCCATAACTTTTATTACTATTAAATTTTTTCGGGTAAAAGAGGGTAATGAAAAAATGGCAAATTTGCCATTTTGACCCTTTTTTCGGTTATGCCATTCACCAGATTGGAAAAATATTTTTATTTTATTTTAATAGTACAAGCATTTTTGGTCACAGTGATACCCATGATGTTTATATTATATATGTATTTTTTTATATGGAAATTGGGTGATTTAAACTTTTATATATACTTTTTTATATATTGTTTAACAGGTTGTTGTTTTTTAATTTGTTCTTTTTACTTTTTTTGTATCTGAACGTACAAAATCCAATTTTATTTTATCCAATCATGGATTTTTAAAATCCAGTTATTGGTAAGAATTGCTCATTTCTTATGTTGGCCTGGCACTTGATGGCCAAAATAAGAATTGCAGCTTTAATACCTTGAGCCTCTTCAACAAGGCTGAACGTATTAAAATCAATTACCAGCATCCGCAATGGCCGCAGAGGATGCCAGTGAGAAGCCCGAAAGCGCTTTATCACAGCATCTAAAAGCTTTAATTAGCCACGGGTCTCTGCTGTTTGAGTGGGTGCCATGTTTGCCCATCGCTCCAGCGCTGTACATGTACTGCACTTGTAGCGAAGGGGTTAAAAAACAATGTGCAGTTGCATGTATTATGCTTTTTCATATTACAAAGCTTTGAAAATTGTCCCTTTTCAGGGGTAGATGGTATTTAAAAACAGTATTATGGGAACAAGTGTCCAAGAATTAGGCCTCTCCCTGCCCCCTTGAGATATATATATATATTAATATCATAAGAAAAGGGAGTGATCCACTACCATTCTGTTCACACTTAGGGTGCTGACACACATTCAGGCTTTGTTATGCCATTTTTGAAGACAAAATCAGTTGTGGGTCATAGGAGGAGAGAAAGTATTAAGGTCAGATACAACTTCCCAACTTTTATTTTTTAATACACTCCTGGTTTTGGCTTTAAAAACTGCATAAAAAAACTGAATGTGTGTCAGCACCCTTAGTCACCATAAAATCACAATGTTCCACAGCATTCATATTCCAGTTCCAGTTAGTAGGTCAGTAGATGGCTACTAGAAACTCACCACTACCTAGTGGATGAACAAGAATGGAAATAAGTCTGCTGGCACAATCCCAGAATCGTCACAATTACTCCTCAGCAAACTGCAAGTTGCAAGTGATGTGCTGTGTCCTGTTTGATATTCAGGGTGCAGTGCTTAAGAGGAAACAGTAGATTGCAATGTGGGTAAAATAGTAGCCACAATAGAAATAATAGTAATAGTGACATTAGTGGTAATGGAAGTGGCAGTAGGGGATTAGCAGCAGGAAATAGCAGATGTAGTGGTGGCAGAGATGGCAGCAGCCGTACAATAATAAACATAATGGTAGGAAGGCAGACAGCAAAGTGGCATGATAGTGGCAGCAGCAGCCATGTGGTACAGAACATGATAGTAAGCAGACAGACAGCATAATGGCATGATAGCAACATCGGTGGCAGCAGCAGCCATATGGTAGAGAACATTATGGTAGGCAGGCACCGTCAATGAGTGCATATCTCTTTATTGGCCTCAGCTAAATGAGTATGAAACTCCTCACGAATCAATGTCTCGTACAATGTTTTGTAAGCTGAAGGAGCACAAATTTGTCAGCTTGGGTGTCACAAGTTCCCTGCTGTACTGAAAACCTTCTCTGAGATGTAAGCTGAGCAAGAGAGTACAGAAAGAGTATACTTAGCAAAAGGCAAACAAACTGCAGCGCTCACCTGCACATCCAGCAGAGGAAGCACGGACAGGGCCCGGATCCGGCCACATCCAAATAGAAAAGAAAAGTAAAGTCCAGCTTCTGTATAAAATGCTTGCGTCTTTATTAATAGCGGTAAAAGCCAAACAAGTAGTACATGGACGGTCTACGCGTTTCGGACCCCTACATCACGGTCCTTATTCATGACACATGAATGACACAGTCCAGGCCACTGTTCCAGTCTGCCTGCCGAGAAGCCCATGGGGTCATGGAACACGGTATGTTCTGGAGAAAGGCCAGAGTACAGGTAGGATTGTACCTGGGCATTGAGACGGTAGATCCCTATCTGCTGACTTGCCTCAGCCTGGAGCGGAACTAGAGATGATCAAATCGGTATGTAATGTACCCGGTTTGTTATGAACTGCCCAAAATTTTGGCTACCAGACAAACCTAAAGCTTTTCAGGTTCACTTCGGATGAATCCAGTAAAATGGTGGGCAGCACCATTTTACTGCACATGTTGACGGGAAAAAACATGAGGGAGAAAGAAGGTTGCTCACATGACTCTGAAACAACCGAAGAAAAAAAAGTGGCACACCTAAATAGATTCAGTAGTGGGTGCACGTCTCCGGGGAAAGTGGTAAGGTTTCCCTAACTTTTTGGTATATCCATATAATAAAAGAGGTACAGAGACAGCACGTCCTTTCTGTGTGATTTATTCCAGATGCAACGTTTCGGCTAGCAAGCCTTTGTTAAGGCTTGTTAGCTTGACAAAGGTTTGTTAGCTGAAATGTTGCATCTGCAATAAATTACACAGAAAGGATGTGCTGTCTCCGGGCCTCTTTTATTATATTGATAACCCTGAAAGGAAGCGGGGCTAGGGGCTTGACCGGATTGGCACACAGTGCAAGAGACTGCTTGAATGAGCCAATCAGTGCAGCAGGCAAGGCAGTGCCCTTGCAGAACAACTAGAGCATCATTCTGTGAATGAAAGTGGTTGGGTCTATGCAGTGTCTGACAAAAAAACAATCTTAGTGACAGTCACAATCAAGTTTCTATTATAGTCAGTTTAGGGAAAGGCTAGATAAAATAATAATTGTGTAGAATAGGGAAAGACAGAGAAAACTTTCAGCCGGGGGTTAGTAGTGATGAGCTGAGCAATGCTTTCTAGCTGCAGTTACTGCCTTATAACTCATTTGCAGCTGCTACAGAGTCACAAAAGCAGCTACCTGAAAGAACATTTCTTGTTTTTTTTTTTTCATTTTTTGTTGTATATTTGAACAAAAATACAGATTTTTCCCCTATGCCCATGACAGCACCCTTGAGAGACCGCCTCCCATCAGGACAGGAAACAGGAACTTCACTTGGAGAGCCCTTTAAGTATGGATACGTCCCCTGAAACACCAGTTCCTGTTTCCTGTCCTTTGGATAGGAGTTCGCTTGGAGAGTGCGGTCAGGCTGCGGGGCCCTGTATACGTACGTAATTGGGGTTACCTGTGTCCAGCATAAGTCTCTTTATGAGCCGCTGAGGGTTAGCCTGGATGATCCCCCTGGTCCTGGACTTTGTCGGGCTGGTATTCCGGAGCCTTGCTGGGGCCCTCCTGGTCTAGGTAAGCCGGAATCTCCTACCGGTGTGTAGGAGTTCTGGGCCCTTCCCCCCCTGTTTGTTCTCATCACCGGAGGTTACAGGCGGGGAGGAGGAGCGTCCTTCTTGCGTGCGCGGGACCGGAAGTTGTACAGCTCCGGTCGTTGGAACGCACAACCCGGATGCAGCGGCATAGGAAGTGGGGGCGGAGCTACGCTGCGTCTTAAGGGCGCCGAGGGAATGCCGGCAGGGACCAGGCAAGATTGCTGCAGCGGCAGTAGTAACTGCACGGCGGTCGGGGGACATCCAGCCAGTCTGTAGTTCCTGTGCAGCAGGCTGTGTGCCAGAGAGCCTGAAGTGGGCTGAATAACGCTGCTACACCCCTGTATTAACATGGAGGAAGACAGCTCAAGCGTGCTGAAGCTCAGGAGGTTCATGAATCTAGAACGGTACTCCTGGTGCGGGTAAGGGGGGTTATAGCCCCACTTATTATCCCTTTTGACTATTTTAATAGGGGTTTTTTTCTCTGTATATTTTGTTTTATAGACGGTTAAGGAAACCCCTAAAAAGGCCTCTTCTAAATCTAAAGGCAGAGAATGTGGAATCTGTAAGAAGAGGCTTTCCCCTTCCTGGTCTATAACAACTCTGTCAACAATGTGTAAACAGAGTAATGGAAGAAGAATCTCCATCTTTTATTCAAAGCATTAGAGAGATTGTTAAGACAGAAGTCTCGGATTCTCTTAAAAGTTTTAAGAAATCCTTTTCTGCAGTTCCTGGGAGCAGACAGGAATCCACCAGTATTGTTTCTGATTCCAGATCCTCTGGGGAGGAACCAGGGGGAAGTTTGTGATAGTTCTGTATCTACATCGGATGAGGAAACTTCTAATAAGCCCCTTTTTTCCCCTGAGGATACAGATGGGTTGCTTAAAGCGATTCGGTCTACCATGAGAATTGACGAATCTAAGGAGCAGAAATCGGTGCAAGATATAATGTTTGGAGATTTGGGTCATAAAAGATCAAGAGTGTTCCCTTTAAATGAGAACATTAGATGCCTAATACAGAAAGAATGGAAAAAGCCAGACAGGAAATTCTTTATACCCAGATCTGTGAAAAGGAAATACCCATTTGAGGAAGGAGAATCATCTGCTTGGGATAGACCTCCTAAATTAGATGCGCCTATAGCCAAGATGGCGAAAAAGTCTGTGTTACCATTTGATGATATGGGGGCTTTAAAAGATCCTATGGACAAGCGTGCAGAGCTTTACCTTAAAAAGGTCTGGGAAGCCTCGGCTCAGGCCTTTAAGCCAAATATAGCTACCACCTCTACTGCTAGGTCCCTCAAGCTTTGGCTTCAGGAGCTCCAATCCCATATTGAAGATAAAACCTCTAGAGATCAACTGCTTTCTGTTTTTCCTACAATTCTGAAAGCAGTTGATTTCATTTCAGATGCATCCGCGGATGCTCTAAGACTTACAGCAAGGTCCGCTGCACTGTCTAACTCAGCCAGGAGGGCTATCTTGCTTAAGAATTGGGCAGGTGATACAGGGTCTAAAAATAAGCTGTGTGCTATCCCGTGTCAGGGTGATTACCTTTTTGGGCCAGTTTTAGATGACCTTCTAGAAGAGGGGTATCGTTTAGAATTCCTGTCCTCCCCACCAGAAAGGTTAAAGATTACAAATATTTCTCTAGACTCGGGAAAAGACTTCGGTTTTTCAAGAAGTGTCTTCTCTCCTACAGAAAGGAGTGTTAGTTCCGGTTCCAGCGGCAGAAATAGGAAAGGGTTTTTATTCTTCCCTATTTGTAGTACCAAAACCAGACGGCACATTCAGATTAATCATAAATTTAAAAGATCTAAATTTATTCCTGAAGTACAAAAAATTCAGAATGGAATCAATCCAGTCATCAATAAAGCATCTGTACAAAAATTGTGTGATGGCCACGCTCGATATAAAGGATGCCTACTACCATGTGCCGATTCACCCAGCCTTTCAAAGATATCTCAGAATAGCGATTCGGGTGAACAACCAAATACATCACTTTCAATACAGAGCTCTGCCCTTTGGGATATCACAAGCCCCAAGACTGTTTTACAAAACTAATGGCGGAAGTTGATGGCACATATAAGAGAAAAACGATATATTGGTCATTCCGTACCTCGACGACATTCTAGTAGTGGCAGAAGCACAAAGTCGTCTGAGGTTGCATATTCATCGGGTGATAGATATTCTATCAAAACTAGGGTGGCAAATAAATGTGAAAAAATCAAAACCTGACCCCCTCAACGAGATGTACTTTTCTGGGACTGATCCTGGATTCATTAGAGCAGAGATGTTTTTGCCACAGCTAAAGATAAGGAGGTTTACAGGAGGAAGTTCAGTCACTCAAGTCTGCAAAAAATCGCACGATCAGACAGGGAATGGCAAGTACTAGGGAGAATGACTTCCACAATTCCGGCAGTCTGCTGGGCACAGTTACGATCAAGAGCTCTTTCAGGGCACATCCTGTCGGTTTGGGAAGGTTCAACTCGTCCCTTAGAAACTCGGCTTTCCCTTCCCATTCAAATTTCCCTGTCGCTGGATTGGTGGATTGATTCCGTCCAATCTGAATCAAGGGTCTCCCTGGTTTCCACAAGAGCAGGTCTCAATCACCACGGACGCAAGTCCTACCGGGTGGGGGGCTGTGTGTCAAGGGGAGGTGGTTCAGGGGACATGGAATCTAACGGAGTCTCAAGAATCCCAGAATGTAAGGGAATTGAGGGCAGTACTCTTGGCCTTGAAATGGGCCATTCACAGGATAAGGGGTCTGGGAGTAAAAATTTTTTCAGACAACATTACCGTGGTATCATATCTAAACAGACAAGGAGGCACAAGGTCAGAAAAGCTTATGGCTATTACCAGGGAAATTTTCTTTTTAGTGATGCCAGTAGTGCCTTTCATAAAAGCGGTCCATCTGAGAGGATCAGAGAACAAGATTGCAGATTTTCTAAGCAGAAACAGATTAGGTCAGGGGGAGTGGTGCCTCAATCAGGAAGTTTTTCTGCAGATTACAAGTCTCTGGAGCACTCCCTTGATAGATCTATTTGCAGACCGTCAAAATGCCAAATGCAGTCTTTTTTGTTCTCTAGACCCAAGAGATATCCCGTTTCAGGTAGATGCTCTTTCTTTCCTCTGGCCAGATCAACTTCAGTATGCATTCCCTCCGCTGAGCCTCATTCCCAGGGTGTTGCAGAAGTTGAGAGGGGAGAGGACAAGGTTAATCCTGGTGGCACCTTTTTGGCCAAGGAGAACCTGGTTCACCTGGCTGAGAATACTGTCCGTAACAGATCCCTGGATTCTGCCAGATCGTCAGGACTTGCTAAGTCAGGGTCCGATCTTCCATCCGGAAATAAGAAAATTGCATCTGGCAGCGTGGTTACTGAGAGGGAAATCCTAGCAAGTAGGGGGCTGTCGAGTGAAGTTATTTCCACTCTGTTGGCTTGTAGGAAGGAGGTAACATCCTCTATTTATGTTAGGATATGGAGAAATTTCCTTAGTTTCGTAGGAGTTCCGGTAGACCCGCTTTCTCCTCCTCCTTGGTCTAGTATCCTAGATTTCTACAGGCAGGTTTGAACAAAAAGTTAAGGCTTAGTACACTAAAAGTGCAGGTGTCGGCCTTGAGCGCTTTTTTTGATTTTCAGTTAGCTAACCATATTTGGATAAGGAGATTTTTCAGGGGAGTGGAGAGATTAAATCCGGTGGTTGATTCTTCTGTTCCTCCTTGGGACCTTAATCTGGTCCTGTCTACACTAATGGAGGCTCCGTTTGAGCCTATCCAGGATCTACCTATTAGAATCCTGTCGTTCAAAACTGCTTTTTTGGTAGCAATTACATCTGCTAGGAGGGTGGGGGAGATCTCGGCTTTCTCCTCTTCTCCTCCGTATACTAATATTTTGGATGACAGGGTTCTTATAAAACCGGACCCGTCTTTTTTGCCGAAGGTGGTCTCCTTTTTTCATAAGTCACAGGATATAGTCTTGCCCTCTTTTTGTCAGAATCCAAAAAACCAAAAGGAAGAGAAATTGCATTGCCTTGACGTTAGGAGATGTATTTTGGCTTACCTGGGAGCTACTAGAGAGTGGAGAAAATCTTCTAGACTCTTTTTGCAGTTCGCAGGGAAAAATAGAGGTGATAAGGTTTCCTCGAGGACTTTGGCTAGATGGATTGTGTCAGCAATATCATTAGCGTATTCTACGGCAGGAGTACCAATACCTAGAGGTTTCGGGGCACATTCAACCAGATCTGTAGCTTCCTCATGGGCAGAGAGAGCTAGTGCTTCTCTTGAGCAGATTTGTAGAGCAGGTACCTGGAAATCTCCATGTACTTTTTTCAGACACTACAAATTAAATTTAGATTCTAATGATCGCCTGTCTTTCGGTAGAAAGGTATTGCAGGCAGCTATCCCCCCTGATGGCACTTTATTTCTATTATAGTCATCTCTCAAGGGTGCTGTCATGGGCATAGGGGAAATTCAGAATTACTTACCGGTAATTGTTTTTCCATGAGCCCATGACAGCACCCGGGGGTTTTTCCCACCCATTTGTATATATTAAAAAAAAAAAAAAAAAAAAAAAAAAGAAGGAATTTGTTTGAACTGTAAGGATTGTATATATAAGGACATGTTTTCTTGCAAATAACTGGTGTTTCAGGGGACGTATCCATACTTAAAGGGCTCTCCAAGTGAAGTTCCTGTTTCCTGTCCTGATGGGAGGCGGTCTCTCAAGGGTGCTGTCATGGGCTCATGGAAAAACAATTACCGGTAAGTAATTCTGAATTTTTTTTTCATGCGTGGGGAAAATAGCGCAATACAACTGTACAACATATGTTGTACTTTCCAGAGGGTAGTATTTTAAATTTCAGTGAAAACATCTGAAATAATAGTCCGATATCTGTCTCCAGTTCAATATATGTGTACAATGTGTGTTTTACAATGCAGAAGGTACCGTTTCAATTCTGTGAGTGAACATACATAAAATACTAGTCTGAAGGTTTTTTTTTTTTTTATGAAACATAGCAATACAAATGTGCAACATGTGTTTTACAGTTTTACAATCCAGAGTGAAGCATTTTAAATCTCTAGTGAAAACGTGAAGTACTATTCCAAAATATGTGTTAGGGCATCTCCAGAGAAACTGCCTTCTTGGGTACACGGGCCAGAATGGCGACTTGTATACTTGCTTGCTTATTACCATAACAGGCATATCATTCACATCAAGCAGTCTGAAAACTACCAGATGGCAATGCCTTTTAAAGGTCAGGCTAAGGGAGGTCAAATTATGTTATTACCAGGAAACACTGTGCACACACCTTTTGGTGAACAAATGCCTGCCACCAGAGTGTCTGAAAGGGACGGCCCCTCTCTGCCCCTGCAGAGTAACCCACCCCCCCACCACCACAAGCAGCAAAGGTCACAGCAGCCATCATTTGAGCAGTTTTTTCATGTGATGCGCCAGGCTGTGGAAAATTGGCAAGCTGAGAGCTCCCCCTCAACGCTAAGGTTTAAGGCCTACCTAGACTCTTGCCTGTCTCCTGCGCATATCCTGTTCCCTAATCCAATAGACTTCTGGGCAGGCAGACTACAACAGTGGAAAGATCTGGCCCAGTATGCTCTCTGTTTTCTTTCTTGCCCAGCCTCCAGTGTCATCTTGGAAGAGGTTTTCCAAGATGTATGGGCTTCGCGGAGGCAAACTTCAGATTGCTGTTTTAAAATGTAGAATCGAAGGCCAAACTTCTTGACTCAAGTCTTGTGCAACCTCTGACTTAACGGTTTGCCTCTGCAAAGCCAAACATTTTAATGCTGCATGGAGACAGGTCTCCATACAGCATTAAAACAAAAGTTGGGGAACTTGGATCTGAAGTGCAATACATTCACTTATAGATAGGACCTTAGAGCCAGATCACAGTGAAGGAAACATCAGAGGACATTGGTAGGCTGCAGTGGTAATAGTGTATGCAAGTTATGGCCAAAACCTCCCAAACAACTGTCAGGGCTAAATCTGCTTCTATTGTGGTTAGCTTGGAAACTGGTGATGCTGCTGGTACTGTCGGTGTAGGATCACAATGTGCCAGTTCTAAGCCTCTGCTGCCTCTAATTCTTTGAGAGAAACTCTCATATGACATTTTTTTTCCATAATGCCAGCAAACCAAACCACAGCCCTGTGAAAAAATGTGCTAGATTTAAATAAGCTGTGGGCATTCAAACACAAATATAGGTACCAAGGCTCTATTGCAGCACAAGATGTGGCATCTCTGTATCCTGTAGGAAAATAGAACAGGCTAGCATTTCCAATCTCCCGATCTTCTTTGTGGTAGCCAGCCCGTGTCCGTATGCAATGCAGTTTCTTTGTCATCATCAGCTGCTTTTTTTCCTGCTCAGACTTCTCCTCCTTGTCTTCCATTTCATCGTTAGACATCTGTGACGGAATGTGCGGCCCTGAAAAAACTATTTCTGACCAGTAATTAGCTTATGTGCAACCTAAACTCCACACTGGCAAAGTTGCTGCCGTACCACTTAGTTGTGGTAAATGTGGCGCACTTCTGCGCTATCAACCAATTGTAATTTTTCTTGGCTCTGGCTCTTGCTTGGCATTTAGAAAAATTGGACTCTCGTTAGTCTGCAAATGTGGCGTAATTCTGTGCCTTCACCCAAATTTTGTTACTTCTTTCCAGCTGTTTCTGCTAAAATAAGTGGCATATGCCACAACAGCCAGTTGTTTGCTAGTTTTTACATCTTGGAACAGTTTTTTCCTACTGCCCTTCCACCTGCCAGAACTTGTCTCATCAATGTGGATGTTATGCCCTTAAGGGTCATAACTAGAGATGAGCGAGCACTAAAATGCTCGGGTGCTCGTTATTCGAATCAAATTTTTCCCGATGCTCGGGTGCTCGTTTCGAATAACGAACCCCATTGAAGTCAATGGGAGACTCATTTTTTGCAGGGGACCAGGGCTCTGCATAGGGAAGGTTGCGTGTAAACCTGGAAACCTCAGAAAATGATGGATACACCACAGAAATGGACAGGAAACAGCAGGGGCAGCATGCATGGATGCCTCTGAGGCTGCCTAATCGTACCATTATGCCAAATTGGGAAAAATAGTGGCAGCTGGGGACCAAGTCCCGAGTTACAGCCACCGCCATCAGGCTGTGGAAAGCCTCAGTCTCTACCAGTCTATAGGGCAGCATCTCCAGGCTCAACAATTTGGAGATGTGGAAGTTTAGGGCTCGGGCATGTGGGTGGCTGGAATTGTATTTGCGCTTGCGCTCAAATGTCTGCTGCAAAGACAGCTGAACACTGCACTGGGACACATTGGTGGAGGTTGTGGAGGATCGTGCAGGTGAATGGGTGGTTGTAGGGCGGGAGGCGCTCGTGCCGGGGTCCTGGGCATGGGGTGGACTCGCCGAGCCAGTATGTGACACAGGGGAAGGGGCAGTGGTGTGACCCGCAGGAGGTTAACGGCCTTGGTTCCACTGAGTCGGGTGTTTAGCACTCATATGCCTGCGCATGCTGGTAGTGGTTAGGCTGGTAGTGGTGGCTCCCCTGCTGATCTTGGTGTGACACAGGTTGCACACCACAGTCCGTTGGTCATCCTCCCTTTCTTTAAAAAACCTCCAGACTTGCGAATATCTAGGCCTCGGCACGGGAACTTGACTCCGTGAAACATTTGCTGATCTACCTGCTCTGGCCCTGCTTCTCCCTCTGGCCACCCCACTGCCTCTTCCAACCTGTTCTGGTGCTGCACTTGCCTCCACTTCAGAAGCACTGTCTTGAGTTGGATTACCAACCCAGCTCGGGTCAGTCACCTCATCATCCACCAGCTCTTCCTCCGATTCCTCACTCTGCTCCCCCCTCTGACTTACTGCCCTGACAACAACGTCACTGTCTGACAACCGTGTCTCATCATCATCATCATCCGACACCTCTTCACGCACTACTTGCACTAATTCCACACTCTCATCACCCACAGACTGTGAAAGTTCTAAATTTTGGGCATCGGGAGAGAGGAACTGCTCAGGTTGCTCTTGAGAAGTGGTTTGTGTCTCTGGGTAGGGTCCTGAAAAGAGTTGCTGAGTATGCCAGATCTGAATCCAACTTTCGGTGGG